>CAUYQG010131519.1:0-11904 GCA_963574415.1 Tarsius wallacei
CGCGCCTGTAGTTCCAGCTACTTGGAAGGCTGAGGCGGAAGGATCGCCGGAGCCCAGCAGGTCAAGGCTGCGGTGGCCGGGAGCGGCCACTGCACTCCAGTCTGGGCGACTGAGTGAGACTCCAACTCAAAAAAAAAAAAAAAGCAAAAAAAAGAATAAAAACACAAAACAAAAACGAAAAACTGGGAAGAGCGTAGATGCCATTTGGATATGTGACACTGTGTCTCGGAGGAAAGGTCAGGCTGAAGATGACATGGGAAACTTCAGCATGTGAACAGCATTTAGAACCATGGTGACTGAGATTACATCATAAGGGAGAGGGGAAAGAGGAAAGAAAACCTAGACCGGCTCCTGAGGAATTCTAACATTGAGAGATCAGAAAAAGAACAATAAGGCTGAAAGTGATGGAGCAGAAAGGCAGGAGGGGAATTAGGAGTGTGGTGTCAACAGAACCTGGCTGCAAAAAGGGCAGAGAAAGGGCTTGAGGGACCAAAGGGTAAATTCAAGGAAGGAGCTTGTGTAGGCAAGGCGCACACCTGGGAGGTTTGGCCTCTGAAGGGAGGAGAGGGCCTCCCTTGGTTTTACAAGGAGAGAGAAAGAAGATTTGTCTAAAGCAGAGGTCAGCAAGCCTGTCAAAGACCAGAGTGAAAATATGTTAAGCTTCTCAGGCCATATGGTCTCTACCCCAACACTACCGCTATAGCAGGAGAAGAGCCACAGACAATAAGTCAACAAATGCACGTGGCTGAATTCTAGTGAGACTTTATTTATGGACACTCAGAATTGAAATTCCACAGAATTGTCATGTGTCGTGGAAGATTATTCATCTATTCTTTTCAGTTATTCAAAAATGTTAAAAACCGTTGTAATACAAAAAGAGGCAGAGGGCCAGATTTGGCTGATGGGTTATAGTTTGTTGTGTCCTGGACTGGATGCTGGAAGGAACGTAGACATGTTTATATAACTTTTGTGCAAGGACATCCCAGGTCGGGAGACAGCATGTCCTGCTCACAGAACTCTGTCCCTTCAGTGAAGTTTGAAGCACAGTCAGAGGTAAGAGTAGGCTAGAATTGCCAAAGGCAGAGAATTCTGTAAAAGAAGAAAGCTGGTTTACAGAAACAACACAGCAACACATAGAGAAATCCAGTAGAAGCGTGATGGTGTCAACTGGCAGGAATGAGCAGGGCTTCTGGAGATGCTGACATGTAATCTGGGTCTTCAAGGATGATCAGAGATTGTTAATTCATTTTAAAGTGGGGAGTGGTATTAAAGTATAAAGAGACAAAGAAGCGACAACATGCTACAACGTGGCCATCTTCAAGTGACGATAATCACATTCAGTAATTTCTGTTTTAGGCACATTGCCTTTGAAAGATACTAAAACAGAGACTGACTGCAGCGTAAATGTCCAGACGTCCCCAAACAGGCCAGCGTGCTGCTATACACACACATCTGGTCGGCATCTGGAGTGCATACAGGAGAAAATTTATCATATTCGCTGTGCATGTTAAACTTGGGTGTAGCCAGTGAAATTCATGTTCATTTCAAGTCAGGCAAATTTGGTCAATTTGGGAGCAGGGTGTATATACAAGGCCTTAAATGCAAGCCCCACTTAGTTTCTGGGGAGTATTGTCTAAGCTTCTGGATTATGATCGACCTTAAAACCAGCTCAGGCTTTGTTCCTTCTGAAATAGTGCAAGAAAAGTTAAGTTGAACTTCAGGCAAGCAGAGTTGAAATTTCAGAGTAGAGATTCGCTGTTCTGTTGTTTTATTTATTTTTATACTTCAGAATGTCTGTAATTATCTTATGCTTTAAGATGTTACTTGGAACTATCATCCAATTGAGTTCATTTCAATTTGCAAAAGAAACGCACACCTTTAGGAGGAGAAAGTTTTTATATAACACACGTGTTTTGTAATGCCTCCCCGCCAAAAAAAGACCAAGCACGGTGGCTCACACCTATAATTCCAGCACTTTTGGAGGCTGAGGTGAGAGGATTGCCTGAGCTCAGGGGTTCAAGACCAGCCTGAGTAACATGGCAAGACCTCGTTTCTACAATAAATCAAAAAATCAGCCAGGTGTGGTGATGCATACCTGTGGTTCCAGCTACTTGAAAGGCTGAGGCACAAGGATTGCCTGAGCCCAGTAGGTCGACGCTGGGGTGGCCATGAACGTGCCACTGCACTCCAGCCTGGGTGACAGAATGAGACTCTGACTAAAAGTACTACTACTACTAATGATGATGATGATGATGATGATGATGATGATGGAATCATTTAGGAAGAGAGATAAGTTTAGAATTGTCCTTGCCTTGTACCATGTATCAAAATAATTCTGGGATCTTCCTTTGTGTTTGGGTTTTTTCTCTAGACTAGAAAGTCTATTATTGTCTCATTCTTACAATAATTTGGTTTTCAATCTTTTTTTTTCTTTAACAGAACTAACAATAGCCTCAGGCTTTATAGAATCTCCACTCCAAGATGTGTATTGTAAATAAATTAAAACCTTACACAGGGTGCAGATACCAGTGTCTCTGAGTGGCTACTACTAACAGGCTGTATGTAATTGGCAGGTTCAAGTTTCTGGATTGTAAGGATGTAGTAGCTAGTAACCAGAGTTAATCTCCAGGGATACACACATCCTCGCTTGAGACCCCTTTTATCAACCTTTTGAACAACAGAGGGGAAAAATCTGTCTCCTTCCTTTAAGCTTTATTTTAGCTTTACTGAATTTACAACTAATTAAAACAAATAAAGCCAACTAATATAAAGACGGCGAATTTTCCACGAGTACCAACGACGAAGCTGAATCCAGAAAGTAAGCTTCTTTTCCCCAGGAGTCCTCAAAAAATGGGGGTTGGGTTACTTGGGATGAAAATGGAAATTCCTAATTTCTAAACCAATCTCAGACCTCTGGACAGATGGCTTCCCAGGGAATAAGCCCAATAGGATTTTGACAAATGTCTTTGTTTTACATTTTCTGAGCCCTGGAACATTAGAATAGCTTTGTGCTCCTTTTAATTTCTGGCAAAGAGAAACTGGTTTGGCTGAAGAGTTCTTTTGGAGGGCATTGGCATGTTCATATGTATAGGATTTGCCTTTTAAGCCCAAGCTAAATAAAAAGTCAGACAATTATGGCTTTGGAGTTCTCTTCCAGGAGGCAAATCAATATTTTTTTAAAGGCAACATGTAGGCTCTAGTTATTAAAAGATTTGTTCAGGAACATTCATATTCCATAACCTCATGTCAGAAAAATTCAAGTGGTAAGACATCTAAAGAGTGGGTCTTTCACAGTTTTACCCTTTTTCCTTGTTAGCACTTCATAAAAAGTGACAATCCAAATATCCTTTGGCCTTCTTGCATTGACTTCCAACCTCTGCCTTCCAGTGGTTTCTCTCTCTAGACGAGCTCTCATTTACACTTTTTTTCTTCTCTGTATTCAAGAGTACTTGAAACCTACTTTCATTGTGGGTTACATTCTCCATTTTCAGAAATAAAAGAATAACTGAATGATTTTTTCATAGATATAGTACATAAGGCCAAATAGTCACAACACTTTTCTTGACTTTCTACACATTACACAAAAATACTGATGCCGTGAGCTTCCTTGATTTGGTAAACGTAATATTGAGGAGACACTAAATTTCCTTGTAAGGACCAATAAGCTAAAGTTGTTACAAAATGAGGTTTTGTTTTTATAAAAGCCCATGGGGGTAAAAAGACAATTTAAAGCTATTTTGAAAATAGCATTTTGGCTGGGCGTGGTGACTTATGCCTGTAATTCCAACATTTTGGGAGGCCAAGGTGGGAGGATTGCTTGAGCCAAGGGGTTTGAGACCAGCCTGGGCAACATAGCATGACCTTGTCTCCACAAAAAATAAGAAAAATAGGCCGGGTACAGTGGCTCAAGTCTGTAATCCCAGCACTTTGAGAGGCCAAGGCGAGAGGATTGCCTGAGCCCAGGGGTTCGAGACCAGCCTGGGCAACTTGACGAGACCTCATCTCTACAATAAATAAAAAAAAATAAGCCAGGCATGTTAGCATGCACCTGTAGTTCCAGGTACCTGTAACGCTGACGTGGAAGAATTGCCTGAGCCCAGCAAGTTGAGGCTGTGGTGGCTGTGAGCATGCCACTGCACTCCAGCCTGAGCAACAGAGTGAGACTCCAACTCAACAACAATAACAACAACAACAACAAAAATAGGCATGGTGGAATGTTCCTGTAGTCCCAGCTACTCGGGAGGCTGAGACAGAAGGATCGTCTGCGCCCAGAAGGTCAAGGCTGCAGTGAGCAGTAATTATTCCACTGCTTTCCAACCTGGGTAATAGAGTGAGACCCCCAACTTGAAGGAGAGAAAGAAAGAGAGGAGAGAGAAAGAGACAGAGACAGAGAAAGAGAGAGAGAGAGAGAGAGAGAGAAAGAGGAGGAGGAAGAGCGGGGGAGGGAGGGAGGAAAAGAAAAGAAAGAAAGAGAGAGGATATAATGTGCAAATGAAATAACTTAATGGAATAATCTTAACTAAAGTGCAGTCATTTTGACACTGCCTAGTTCCGTCATGCTTTCTTAGTAATTGCCTCACCTGCCCTCTAACTAAGGGCAGAACCGGTTTCTCAGACTTAGCTGTTGATAATTGTTTTACAATCCCCTGCCCAGCTTGTTTTGTATTAATTAGCTTTTCTGTTCCTAGTATTTGCCCCTAGCTCTAAGAAACCAAGTGAACCTAATCAGCCCTTCAGGATACAAACAGACCCCATCACCCTGGCAACAGTCATGTGACTAGCCCATCCATCTGCCTGCCTTCCATCAAGGTGATGTCAGTACCTGTGCTTACCTTTACACTTTAACGACCTAACCCCATCAAAGGGAAGGTTTAAAAAGCCTTCAACCTCAAGCAGCCACCACCATGCTTCTCTGGAAGCTCTGGACTCCTCCCCAATCTGGGGGAGGTGGATCCCCCTTTTCTCTCTCCCTCTAATCTACTTTCTAAATAAGCCATATTTTCCAATCAATTTCTGGCCAGTTCTTTGCATACCAACAGCACCAGCTCAGCACACTGGACCACTAACCGGACAAGTCTCCCAGACCTAACAGAAAGTGAGGGAGGGGGGAGTGAGTGAGAGGGGGAGATAGGGCTGAAATACCCTGAGAGGCTTTTACTTAACATTTGGAGTATGGTCTATCAGGATCAAAATGATGATTTCTTCCAATTTAGAGGTGGAATAATCTGTTTTCATGTATAATTGAATGTGCTATAGAATTTTATGTGGTTTTGGCCAAATAAAAATGCAATTAAAGTTTTACTCGGGTGGGGAAGATTTTTGTTTGGAATAAGGGAAAAGAGAAAGGGAAGCCATACTATTTTACTTACAGTAAACCAGTTGGAAAATTAAAGCAAGATTATCTTCTTGCTTGGGGAAAGGGTTGTAAGAGAAAAATAATACATTTCTAACTCTCTCTAAATATAGGGATACTCCAACTCTTTGCTGTTTTCATGCCAATTCAAAGCCAACTCCCATAGAGGCAACATTGCATAAGGAGATGAAATATTTTATACTGAAAGAAAAACACTTTGAGTGTTTCCATATTTTGTTGCTGTAGAATTTTTTTTTTTTTCTTTTTTAAAAAGGTTGTTTTTCTTGGTTGTTTAGCCAAACTTTCAACCAGGCACATCTAGTATCAGTGAAGGAAAATGGCTTTTTTGAAAACTGAAAGGTTTAGCTGAGCTGGAAATTCTGATTTTTGATAAGGAAGTCCCAATAAGGATGGCCTTGTTTTTTGCAGATAATTTCTCACTCTCATGTTTCTATTGGCAGCCCAAAGTCTAACCAGGCTGTTCCCTGTGTAGCTCAGCGGGAACTGTGAAGAAACATGGCCTTAGCATTCTTTGGGAGATTCCCTGGTGTTGGGAATTCTTTAGGCAATGATATTACAGTCCTGACTTTTGAACTATGCATCTGGCAGAGGATTTTCAACTCTTTTCTCACCCAGAAAAACCCAAGGTAGTGATAGAAACTATAGCAGTGTCAGAGAATGAAAAGTATTGACAATAACGTTTTCATCTTAGGAAGCATTTATTTGAGTCTTACACACTTGAAATATATAGACAAAGTTAGTCCCTCTGTTCTTTTTGTTTAAACTAAAGAGCAAAAACAATTCTTAGAATACACCCATTTAAAAAAGCAGAAATCTTTTAAAAACCGCATGTTACAATTGTCTGTCTTATTCAAAAAAGACACTATTTTAACATACAAGTGAGTTAATTAATCAGTTTAACATTTATGAATAAAGTAAATACAAGTAGATAGATAAATAAGTAAATAAATTCCATGAGAGTGTGGATTTAATCTATTTTATTTACTGATGTAACCTCGGGCTTGGAACAGCCTCTGGCACAGGGTAAGCTTTCAATAAGTATTTTTGGGTATAAACAAATAAATGAATATTGAGATCGGTCTTACATAAAAAGACTAGGTTGGCAGGGCCTATACTATTTTAGTTTGGAATTTACAGCTTCGTCTTTACGTAACTAGAACACTTAATGTGTTATTATGGCCATATTTTATCCAATAAATAACCTTCCTTTCTGTTCTTCCTTCTTCACTATTTTTCTGCTTTGATGCTATATGATGATTTTTCCCCAGACGATGCCAATACTACAGTGAACAGGAATCTACAACTTGCTTAAGCCAGTTTCTGGGGGTTATTTTGTTTGTTTTTTTTCTTTCTAATTTCTCATCAAGTGGTGGCTTTTCTAAGACCTTTTTATAATTTTTTAATGTATCACCACCTTTATTGTTGTTTGTTTTCCCACCTCCATCCATTTTACTCTTAACTTTGATTTTTCATTTTCCTCTAGTTTTTGTTAGCTCAAATAAATGTCACTAATATCCAATCTTGTTACCCGTGTTTCAAGAAAATATGAGAATATCTCCATAAGTAAAAAGCACATTCTTCCTTTTCTTTTGAATTCAAACAGTAATTTATTGTTTCTCATATTACAAATAGTTTAAGCTCTTTTTCATCTCTCTTTGTCCAAATTTGCAATTGGTGTTAGCATCTGCAAGTGTCGTTTGCAAATATTTGTGTTGCTTTTCATAGTTCTCTTCTTTATGTAGCATTTGTTTATATACAAAAAGCTTTATTGAGATGCAATTTGCATAAAATAAACTGAATGTATTTGAACTGTATGATTGGATGAGCTTTAAAATACAACCATGATAATAAACGTGTTTGTCATCCTCAAAAATTTTCTGGTGCCCTCTACAATCTCTTTGCTGAGGCTGTCTCCTCAGGTAACCATGGATCTGCTTTGTGTCACTATAAATCAGTTTTCATTTACTAGAATTTAATATAAATGGAATAACAGTCTTTGCTCTTTTTTCTCCAGCTTTTTTCACAGAACATGAATATTTTGAGGTTCACCTGTGTGTTTTTATCAATAATTGAGTTATTTTTATTCCTGAGTAGCATCCCATTGTAGAAATGTACCACACTTTGTTTATATATCCACCTGTTGATGGACATTTGAGTTGTTTCCAGGTTTTTGCTATTACAAACAATGCTGCTATAAACATATATGTACATGTCTTTGCCTGGATATATGCATTTATTTCTCTTGGTTAAGGATCAGGGAGTAGAATGGCTAAGTCATATGTCATATGAGGTCTAACAATTAGATTCGTAAACCATCCTAGAAAAAGTGCTATATACCTTATTGCTGACCACCACTATGGTCACCTTTGAAGTACTCCCCTTGGGAAACTAGCACTGATGCCAGCGACTAGTTCACCTGTCAAAGCAATTTTGGGACTCTTTTTCTGGAATGGCCAGCAGAGCTGTAAGTTGTTATTTGTTGAGGTCTGACAAGTTTGCGAACTGTACACCATGCACTTATGTAGGCAGCAGTGTACAAATAACTGTATCTGAACACCCTCCCTACTCACTTGATCTGGTCCCCAATGATTTTTTTTATTTACCTGATGATAAAGGAAATATTGAAAGGAGGCATTTGATGACATTCAAGACCTCAAAGGCAATATGACAAAGACTCCGATGGCCATTCCAGAAAAAGAATCCCAAAATTGCTTTGACATGTGGACTAGGTGCTAGCATCAGTGCATAACTTCCCAAGGGGAGTGCTTCGAAGGTGACCATAGTGACAGTCAGCAATGAGGTACGTAGCACTTTGTCGAGGATGAGTTTGCGAACTTAATTGTCAGGCCTAGTATGACAGAGCTTTTGTTGTTTGTTTGTTTGTTTGCTTGCTTGTTTTTAAGAAACTGCCAGACTGTTTTCCAAAGTGGTTATAACATTGTACATTTCTATACGCTGTATTTGAAAGCCCCAAGTCCTCCACATTCTTGTCAACACTGGTGTGATTAGTAGTCTTTAATTTTAGCCCTCCCCGTGGGTGTGTAGTGGTATATCACTGTGGTTTTAATTTGCATTTCCCAAAAAACTAATGATGTTGAGCCTCTTTTCATATACTTATTTGATATCCATATATTTTCTTTGGTGGAATGTCTGTTCAAACCTGTTACACATTTTTTATTGGATTTTTTTTGTTCTTAATACTGATTATAGAAAGTTCTTTATATATTCTGAAAATAAGTCTCCTCAGATGAAATGTTTGCAAGCGATCTCTCCATGTTTCTTCATTTCCTTAACAATGACTTTTAAATAACAGAATTTCTTAACTATAAGGAAGCTTAAATTGTCAAATTTTTCTTTTATGGATTATGCTCTTGATGTTATACAGAAAATTCTGAAGAATACAGAAAGAAACTGTTAGAAATAATAAATGAATTCAGCAAAGTTGCAGGGTACAGGATTGACACAGAAAAAAATAGTTGAACTTATAGACATTAACAATAGACAATCAGAAAAAAAAAAGAAAATTAACAAAATTCCATTTACAATAACATCTAAAAGAATAAGATGCCTTGGAATAAACTTAATAAAGGAGGTGCAAGACTTATACACTAAAAGCTATACAATATTGCTAAAAGAAATTTATGAAGACCTAAATAAATGGAGAGATAGTCCATGTTTATGGATGAGAAGACTTAGTGTTGTTAAGATGACATTGGTACCCAAGTGTTCTACAGATTTAATACAATCGTTCTCAAAACTCTAATGGGCATTTTTTTGGGAAATGAAAAAGCTAATTCTCAAGTTCATATAAAGTGATCCCAAATAGGCAAAACAATATTGACAAAAAGCAAAGTTGGAAGACTGACACTTTCTCGTTTCACAACTTACTGCAAAGCTACAGTAATTAAAATGATGTGATATTGGCAAAGAGATAGACATATACACTAATGGGATAAAATTTAGAGTCCAGAAAGAAATCCATACATCCATGGGCAACTGATTTTCCATACAAGTACCAATATTATTCAATAGGAAAAAAATAGTTTTTACAACAAATAATGCTGAAACAACTCGATATCTAGATACAAAATAATAAAGTTGAATTCCTACTTTATATCATATACAAAAACCAACTTTAAAAAATAAGTTGGCCGGGCTCAGTGGCTCAGTCTGTAATCCCAGCACTTTGGGAGGCCGAGGCAAGTGGATTGCCTGAGCCCATAGGTTTGAGATCAGCCTGGGCAACTTGGCGAGACCTCATCTCTACCATAAAATAAAAATAGCTGGGAGTCGTTGTGCACGTCTGTAATTCCGGCTACTCGGAAGGCTGAGGCGGAAGGATGGCTGGAGCCCAGAAGGTGGACGTTGGTGTGGCCGTAAGTGTGCACTCCACTGCACTCCAGCCTGGGCGAAGGAGTGAGCCTCCAACTAAAAAAATAAAATGAGTCAATCTTGATTTAAATCATAAAACTGTTAAAAATATATATATGAGTAAATCTTCATGACCTTTGATTTGGCAAATGGATTTTTAGATATGACACCAAAAGCAAGAACAAGAAAAAAACAGATAAATTGTACTTCATCAGCATTAGAAACTTTTGTGAGTCAAAAAACATTGTTTTTGAGCTTTGATTTATGATGCATTTAAGTAATTCAGAAATAGTTTAATCATTTAGAATCTTGTTTATAAGATTTGTTAGTTAGAAACCAAATCAGCGTTTAGTCTGGGATTATTTTTTCCCCCCATTTTGAGACAAGCTCCTTCTGAGTACTCAATGTCTTGTGAATCAAAAGGTCTCCAGTCTTGTTAGTGGAAAGAGGTGTTACTTCTGTCCCTGTGTGTTCAGCTACTGCTTCCTCTAGTCTTTTTATGCAGTTATTTCTGTGGCCTGCACTGGTCAATACTCTACTGAATACTCAAGGATATTCTTTGCAGATTTTTGAACTCTCATCTCTCAGACTCTGTCCATCAAACTTTTATGTGGTCTTCATAGACTCTCAGATCTATCTTCTCATCTAAGAAGTCTGCCTTGGTACAACCACTCTGCTTTAGTTATACCTCTCTGGTCTGTGGATTAGAAATTTCCCTAAGATTTTTGTTTGTTTGTTTTTAACAATTTTACTGAGATATAATTTATATCCATAAAATGTACCCATGTAACATTTACATTTTAATCACTTTTTGAATATTCACAGAGTGGTTAATCATAACCACTCTTAATTTTGGATCATTTTCTTAAAAAGATCACTTAGTAAGTAGATATTTTTGTGTAGATCTGTTTGTGAATTCTCTATTCTGTTCCATTGACTTATTCTTGTGCCAAAAGCTCTGTCTGAATTACTATAGCTTGATTATAGGTCTTAATAACTGCTAGTGTAAGTCTTCTAGCCTTATTCTACCAAACTGCCTTGACTATTATTAATTATTTTCATTTACATATATATTTTAGAATCAACTTATCAATTTTTATGACATTTCTTAGATTTTTGACATTGTATTTTTTAGAGAATCGACATTTTTACAATATTGACCTTTAATCCATTTATGTTAAGAACTGTTCCAGTTTTTAGTGTACAGATCTTGTATATATTTAGGTTTATTCTTTGGTATCTGATTTTTTGTGCTATAATAAACTGTTTCTTTTTTGTATTTTTTCATATTCAGTTTGTCTTTAATGACTTTGATGGACTTACCAATTTTAATAGTTAAGCTATAGATTATTTTAGATTCTCTACATATACAACAATGTCTGAATAAATTTAATTCTTATGCTTTCCATTTCTTTTTTCTTGTCTTGTTACACAGGTAGAGATATTTTATAAAACATTTACTAGAAGTGGTCTCATTTCTAATTTCATTATGATTAAGTTTAACATTTGCTGTAAAATATTTAAATAAATGGTATTTATTTTTAGTTTTCCTCAATTCCTTGTTTGCTAAAAGGTTTATGTCACAAAGTATTATTAAATTTTATCAATTTTTTTCTTCATCTATTAAGATAATTTTAAAATATTTTTTTCTTTTTTCCTTTTTTTTTTTTGAGTCAGAGTCTCACTCTGTTTCCTGGGCTGGAGTGCAATGGCACACTCACGGCCACCGCAGTCTCGACCTGCTGGGCTCAGGCGATCTATCTGCCTCAGCCTTCCAAGTACCTGGAACTACAGGCGTGTGCTACCATACCTGGCTTATATTTTTTGACTTATTGTAGAGATGAGGTCTCACCAAGTTGCCCAGGTTGGCCTCAAACCCCTGGGCTCAGGTAATCTTTTTGCCTCAATCTCCCAAAGTGCTGAGATTACAGGCTTGAGCCTCATGCCCGGCCTAAAATTCTATTTATTTATTTATTTATTTATTTATTTATTTATTTATTTATTTTTGATTTGGCGTCTCACTCTGTCGCCCAGACTGGAGTGCAGTGGCCGCTCCCGGCCACCGCAGTCTCGACCTGCTGGGCTCCGGCGATCCTTCCGCCTCAGCCTTCCAAGTAGCTGGAACTACAGGCGCGCGCTACCACGCCCGGCTAATTTTT
>CAUYQG010131523.1:0-35156 GCA_963574415.1 Tarsius wallacei
GTCTCTAAAGTCAAATAGCTTTAACTTGTCTATGTTGTGATCACAGAGAATGCACATGGCACCAGGACTTGGTGTCATTCCATTCTGGTTAAAAATTGAAAAAGAATAAACTACCAGCCCCAGTAGTTTATAAATATTATATTGAGCTTTGATTGAAATGGGAAAAATTGAAAAACTTATCTCGCATTGAAGTTATAAAAAAAAAAAAATTAGTCTTTTATAAATCGTTCCTGTAGGCAAGTTGCTTTGAATTATTACTAAGCAGAATAAAATAAGGGCCACTTTAGAGCTAGATGATAAAACTATATGTGGTTTTTCCAGCATGCATTCCTGTAGGTGCCCTGCTGGTGGAGTTCGTGCTTTTGATTAAATTTACTGAGTTCCTCCATTGTGGCTATGATGCTTGGATTGGTTACTAAATGTGTTGCTTTCATGGGGATTTTGCATTAAAAATCACAGGAAGGTGCTTTCTGGAAAAAGTCATACTACATGAACACTTTATAACATTATGTGAATGTTAACCATTTTGGGTGAGGATGTTAACTTCCAGGTCATTGTACTGAGTGTATGCAGGATGGGTATGCAAAGGTTAGCAGGAAGGGAAGTACATTGTATTTACCCAAGTTTCCTGAAGGTTCTTTCTTCCTGTATGAAATGACCCTTAACTAAACTGTTTTTTACTGACAAGCATAGACATTGGAGTCCAAATGCATGGGTTTGAATTCTGGCTCTACCTTGGGCAAATTATTTAACCCTTCTGTGTCTTGGTTTGCTTTTCTGTTAACATAAGAATAATAATAACACCCGCCTTGTTGAATTGTAAAAATTAAATGAGATAATACATGTAAAGGGCTTGGAATTGCATGGCACATATGTTCTTAAAAATATTTTTATTGTAATTAGTCTTTCTAGTTTTTTCTTCCTAGCCCTTCCTCTAAATCTTTCCTCCATCATTCTTGCAACATTTTTTGATACCTTATGATATTTACTATTAACTCTTTAAGTTATCTTTAAACTCTGAGTTCATGATTCTAGGATTTATTTACATGTCAGGCATTGCAATAGATATGCAGGAGGTAGAGAGTAGGAAATAAATAAGATGTGGTCTTTGCTCTCAGATTACAGTCCTGCAAAGGAGATAGAACCAGTTTCAACTAACCGTTGCATCAGGCAGAATGCAATAAATGTTCTTAATATAAAATGTGTTTGATACAGGAAGATGGAGAACTAAATTCCAATTGGAGAATGGAATACAATCTGGGATGTCTTTTCAGTCAGAGCGGGCTTTGCATTAGATGTTGCATGAGGACATTTTAAGATGAAGACATATGTGAGCAAAGACAGAGGCCAGAAAGCAAAGGGTGAGCCTGGAGAAGGTGAGTAATTCTGTGAAGTTGGAACCTCAGGATTCAGCCTGGGAGTCAGTGACAGAAGAACTTACATAACATCCTAGACTTTGGCATTTATTTTTCAGGTAATGAGTGTCATCAGATACGAAGAACCAGGAGGGGCAAAGTCAGTCTTTTTCATTCTTTCTTCGCATTCTGTTCTCTTTCTCCTGTTCCTTCTTTATCTTTACCACTGAAGAAAGACTAGCTTTTCATTAGAAGCTGTTGATCAACCTTACCTCTCTTTTCCCTTTGCCTTAATGCTAGACTTGTCATAACTCTGGGAAGAAATGGGTGCCTTCTGTTTAGGTTATTTATTTATTTATTTGATTTGGAATCTCACTCCATCACCCAGGCTGGAGTGCAGTGGCATGCTCACGGCCACCCCAGAGTCGATCTGCTGGGCTCAGGCGATCCTTCCACCTCAGCCTTCCAAGGAGCTGGAACAACAGGTGCACGCTACCAAGCCTGGTTACTTTTTAAAATTTATTGTAGAGATGAGGTCTTGCCAAGTTGCTCAGGCTGTTCTTGAACCTGTGAGCTCAGGCAATCCTCTCACCTTGGCCTCCCAAAGTGCTGGAATTATAGGCTTGAGCCACCGTGCCCAGCCAAGGTTATTTATTATCTGCTGTTCTCTCAACTTACATTCATGTATTCTAAATGACAGATGCAAAGAGAATATTCTTTATAATACATATTCTAATGACTTGAACTTTTTCATTGATTAGTTTTGAATAAATACCTTGTAGATCAAGTTTGCCTTGAGTCAAATGTTGGTAATACAAACTAATTAGTCAATGTTTTTTATATTAGCATAAAATAAGCATTCTTTCAAAATAGAACTCCCCTTTTTAAGTATTTACATTACAAATCTATAATAAACACAAGTTTAAGATAATAATATATGGGAATAAATTGTGTTCCCAATCAACAAAAAATAATAATTTTCTTGTTGAGATTATGATACTTCCATGTATTTTGGAGTTAGTACTTTCTTCAGTTAGTATTATAATTTAGCATAAGAAATACAAAATTTCAAGGTGCTTATTATGAGTAGGACTCTACTTAATGCTCCAAAATTCAGCTATATTCTTGAACCAAAAATGTTATTTTTTTGACATCTATTTAAAAAATTTTTTTTAACAGAGATGGAGTCTTGTTATGTTGCGTGGATTGGTCTCAAACTCCTCGCCTCAAGTGATCCTTCTACCTCGGCCTTCCAAAATGCTGGGATTATAAGTGTGAACTACCACACTTGGTCCCAAAGTATAAATTTTACCAGCAGAGTTCTGTCTTTTGTTTTTCTGTAAAACAAGAACAGAACTGTCTCCACATGTTTCTGCTTTCTCAGCAAGCCTTTTAATCCCCCTGAATTTGTTTCCTTGTTTATAAAGTAGCAATTATAAAAGTAGCTACCTCATAGAAATGCTGTAATTATTACGTGTGATTATATAAACAAAGCTTTTGAATATGTCTGACACATAGCAAATTGTGTCCCAATAAATGTACTTTTCATAAAGGATTAAGCTGCTTTCTTTTCTTGGTAAATTTTCTTAAAAAATATATAGGTACACATATACAAGGGGGTGCCAAAAAAATGTATACACTTTTTATGTATGGCATTCATTCAAACGATGGCGTTAATCAAATGAATGCTAGTGTCACCATGCGACAGGCAGGACAAAGAAAATGGCGGAAGCGTGGTTGAGTGAACATCATACTACACATTACTACCATAATTTAATCCAACTTTGAAATGTAATACATAGGCAACATCTCTTAAAATGTGTATACATTTTTGGGTACCGTGTGTGTGTGTGTGTGTGTGTGTGAGATACATTTAGAGTGGTTTTAAGTTCACAGCAAATTTAAGCAGAAAGTATAGAATGTTCTCTAAAACTTCCACCCACACACATGTACAGCCTTTCCCATCATCACATCCCTTATCAGTGTGGTTATATTTCTTACAACTGATGAACCTACATGGACACATCGTTATCACCTAAAGTCCATAGTTGACATTAGGGTTCATTCTGGTTGTTTTACATTCTACTGGGTTTAACAAATGTGTCAAGACATGTATGCACCATTATGCATTATACAGAATAGTTTCACTGCTCTAAAACTCCTCTGGGCTCCACCTATTCATTCCCTAGCCCCACTTCACAAATCCCTGCCAACCACTGATCTCTTTGTTTCCATAGTTTTGCCTTTTCTAGAACATCCTGTAGTTGGAATCATACAGTGAGTAGCCTCTTCAGATTGGCTTCTTTTAGTTAGTAACATGCATTTGTAGTTCCTTCATGTATTCTCATGGCTTGATAACAATGATTTTAGCAATGAATAATATGTTTTCATGGCTACACCACAGTTTGTTTATCCATTTATCTACTGAAGGGTATCTTGGTGGCTTCCAAGTTTTGGCAATTTACGAATAAAGCTGCTATAAACATCCAGGTGCAAGATTTTGTGTGGACATAAATTTTAAACTCACTGAGGTAAATACCAAGGAGCTCGATTGCTGGATGGTAAAGGTATGCTTAGTTTCAAAAGAAGCTGATAAATTGTTCTTCCAATATATTGCTTTGAATTTTCACCAGCAATAAATGAAAACTCCTGTTGATCCATGTCCTTGTCAGCATTTGGTGTTGTCAGAATTCTGGATTTTGGCCATTCTACTAGGTAGGTAGTGGTATCTCATTGTTTTAATTTGCATTTCCCTGATGGCATATGATACTGAGCATCTTTTCATATGCTTATTTCCCATCTGGTGAGGTATCCAAGCGTTTTGGTGAGGCATCCAAGCGTTTTGGTCATTTTTTTAACTGGGTTGTTCGTTTTTTTATTACTGAGTTTCAGGAGTGTTCTATATATTTTAGATACTAGTCCTTTATAAAATAAATCTTTTACAAATATTTTCTCTCAGTCCATGACTTGGTTTCTTATTCTCTTGATCCAGGTTAATCCTTTAGAAGATCTTTTTAGATTAGAAAATACCTCAGAGAGACAAAAACAGACAAAAAAGGTTTTGCACGTGCGTGTGTGTGTTTACTGTAAAATACTAAGGTAGTGGCTTATTTTTCTAGTCATTCTAAAAAAGATTTTTATTCCCAAATAATTTTAAATGTACAGAATTTCAAAGTTTGTGCAGATTATTCCCATTTTCCTTTCATGCAGTTTCCCTTAATGCTAGCATTTTATATAACCATGCTACAATGATCAAAACTAAGAAAATTAATATTGAAACAACACTATTAACTAAACTACAGACAGCATTTCCACTAATATCTTTCTTCTGTTCCAGAACCCAAACCAGGATACCATGTTGCATTTAATTGTCATGTCTCTTTAGTGCTCTATACTATTTTATGGTTTTTCTGTCTTTGTTTTTCATGACTTTGATGCATTTGAAGAGTACCAGTCAGGCATTTTGTAGACTTCTTCCAATTTGTGTTTTCTGATGATATTTCACAAGACAGACTTTTGGGAAGTTTATCACAGAGTAATGTGCACTTCTCATCTTGTCATGTTAGTGGGTACTTAATATCAACACAACTCAGACTGGTGCAGTTATTCTTTTTTTTTTTTTTAAAACAACTCAGCAAAATAAAATTCCGGTTTATTGTTGGACAACATTGTTTCACACATACATCAAACAGGCCAAAAAAACCAAAACCAAAACCAAAACCAAACAAACAGCAACTTCATAGACAAAAAAGGAAAAAAAAGAAACCTTTTATCTTTGGCCTTTTTAGCCATCTCATACAAACCAACTACTTATAGTACAGCTAAGTACATACACAAAAAAAGTTACTGGAATGCTCGGAATAAGATTTGTTGTTGTTGTTGTTGTTGTTTTTGTTTTTTTGTTTGTTTTTTTTTGTTTTGTTTTTTGAGTTGGAGTCTCACTCTGTCGCCCAGACTGGAGTGCAGTGGCCGCTCCTGGCCACCGCAGCCTCGACTTGCTGGGCTCCGGCGATCCTTCCGCCTCAGCCTTCCGAGTAGCCGGAACTACAGGCGCGCGCTACCACGCCCGGCTGATTTTTGATTATTGTAGAGATGAGGTCTCGCCAAGTTGCCCAGGCGGGTCTCGAACCCGCGGGATCAGGCAATCCACTCACCTCAGCCTCCCCAGGCGAGGGATTACAGGCTGAGCCACCGAGCCCGGCTGTTTTTTGCTTTTTTTACAAGGTTTTTTTTTTTTCTTCTTTGAGATGATAATGAACATGGTCACGCCACACGTAAAGTCAGAAGTAGGACAGAGAATGCTCCGGAGGCTGGTTTGGTCATCCGAGAACATTAAAAATGGCTGACCCCTAACTATATGTACAAAACTATAAAATGTAAATAAAAAATACAAACAAATTTGCTTTTTAAAGTACTTTTAAGAGAAAAAGCAGGGCCTTGGAAGTTTTGGTTCTTTTTTCCTCCCCTGTTGCAAACTCTCGTGGTTTTGGTGGGGTGGTAGAGACCGCGTGTCACCTGCGGGTGGCGCTGCCCGCGGTGGGCGGGCGGGGCGGCCGGGCCTCTCTCCTCGAAGGTGACCACGGTTCGATTCTGAGACCGGAAGTGGAGGGTGAATAGGTCACGGCGGCCTTTTTTTTTTTTAGTTTAACGTTTCCTTTTTTTTGCTGTCTAGTCATCCTCATCGGCCTTCTTCTTAGTATCAACATCGTCATCCTCATCTTCGAAGGGCAGCCTGTTTGCCCGTAGCGGCTTCAGCTTCCTCATTTCCATCTCCATCCTCCTCCTCCCCATCACTTTCTTCCTACTCCTCCTCCTCTCCACCTTCTTCCTCTTCTTCGTCTAGCTCATCGTCAACCTCCTGCTCCCCATTTTCCTCATTAGCAGGGGCATCTCTTCCATTTTCCGCCTCCTCCACAACTTCCTTCTTCTCCTTTAAGTTCTTGGTGTTGATCTCAGAGCTGGTGTCCATGGCTGCATCTGACATGGTCGGGCACGCCGGTGTTCCGATGCAAGGGACTAAGTAAAACACGAGAGAGTTCGAGGACTCTGGCGTCAAAGCTGCCGGAACCCGCGGTGGGGGAGGCGCGGGGTGGAGGCAGCTGCAGCAAGCAGAGAGCCAGACCAGGAACAATGCAAAGATGGTTTTTCAGAGCAGCCAGCCCTAAATAGATTTTTAGTCTAGAAAACACAAATGCTGGTGCATGCTAAATAGTTTACAGACTGGTGATTTCAGAGTGAGACCTTTAGACAGAGTAATTAAAATATGAATTCCAACCAGGTTAGAATTCCATAGGGTCAAATTCAGGGGTGACTAAAATGTTCCTTACCAGATATCCAGAGGGACATTTACAGGCCATGGAAGCTCCAAGGATCAAACAATGTGTGAAGATGCAAGCATTTATCTAAGGTCTGGCAGGAGATATGGATAATACAAGTGTGGGAAGCTTATGTTTGACAATGGGACAATAGAGCTACCAGACAAAACTAAAGTCAGTATGAGGAATTTAGTTTATTTTGATTTCCAATAAGTTCACAGTAAGCAAAAAATAATTTCCAAAGCCAATTTCTGAATAAATAAAATAGAAGGCATAGATCAAGGTGTTGAGTAACTGGGTGAAAAGCTCAAAGCAACATGAGCAAGTGAACCAACTAAATGAAAAGGAAGAGAGCTGTATACTCTCTCTCCTCTCTGTCAAGCTAGAAAGATGGAGCAAACTTCGTGAAAGAGTTTAAGGCCCCAGAAGTAAGGATTAAAAGGATCTTTATATATTAAAAACTTATAGTTGTAATTTCAACACCTCAATTCTTGTTAATTCTCACTGTATCATCATGTTACCAAATTATATAACTGAACTTTATGTAACCAAAATGTGGAATTCTGTCAACAAAATTTATTTTACCAAAATTGATAAGTGAAGAAGACATTGATTCTAATATTTAATTTTCTGGGTAAGCAAACGAAACAAGCAAAACAAACCTCCATGTTGAGCTTCTGACAGAAATCTCAAGATATTACCTCAATACCTCTACCAGTTAGTTAGCTCTGTGAGCAAGTTTTATTACTTTTCTGGCCTTAGGTTTTCTCATCTGTAGTAGCTAACTCTTACACAATGTTTAGAATTAAGTAAGCACTCTAGAAGTAATTGTCGCCAAGGGCCCTAACAGCCCTGGCAACCACCACTGACGTAAACTTCTGACATTGACCTCAGTTGGCAGACCTGCATATGATGATACTGCATTCTTTCTGGAACCAGTCACACTGCACTCCGTCTAGCTAGTGAGCTTGCACCTGGACTTTCTCCAGTAACGTCAGTCCAAAAGGCTGAAAGAGGTGACTTTTTCATCAAATGTGCAGATACCAAGAAAAGGTCACTATAAAAACAAACAAAAAAGCAACATCACACCAGCAAGAATACCTAGCGCACGCACGCGCGCGTGCACACACAAATAAAACAGTAAGCTTGGTGCAGTGAAACGAACCTACTTGGGGAGCTAAAGCAAAAGGGTGCTTTGAACCCTGGAGTTCAAGTCCAGTCTGGGTACATAGCAAGAAACTGTCAAAAAGAAAGACAGGAAGCAAACAAACAACCAACCGACCCAGGAACGGGAAAAAAACAATTCGATGATTTTCAAGTAACTGACTTCAAAAAAGAGAGATGTACAAGTTACCTAAAGAGATTTCAAAATAATTATTTTAAAGCTCATCAAGATAAAGGAGACACAGAACATGCAGTGAACTTAGAAAAATAATACACAAAATGACAAGTTGAACAAAAAGATAGAAATATTATTTAAAATACCCAAATAGAAATTCTTTAGCTAAAAAAATTGGAAATGAATGAAGTAAAGAAAAAGTAATAGAGAGCTTCAACAGATTTAATCAAACAGATAAAAGAATCTTTAACCTCAAAGATAAATCTTTTAAAATTATCCAGTCAGAGGAACAACAACAAAAGAATGAAAAACATAACAGAAATCCTGTAAGACTTGTAGGATACCATTAAGAGAACCAATTTACACAATATAAAAGTCTCAGAAGGAGAAAATAAAAAGGGGAATAAAGCTTACTTTTTAAAAATCATAACAATTTCCAAATCTTGGGAGAGATATGGATATTCAGACTTATGAAGCCCAAAGTCCCTGAGAAGATTCAAGACAAAGAGGATTCACTGAAAAGCATTATAATCAAAATTTTAAACGTCAAATAAAAGAGAAAATTTGGAAGAATCAAGGAAAAAAATGACTTATTGCATACAAAATGACATCTATAGGTTTATCAGCATAAGCCTTGCAGGACCAGAAAGAGTGAGAGGATATGCTCAAAATGTGGGAAAAAAATAAATGTCCACCAAGAATATTTCATCCAACCATGTTGTTAAATCAGATGACAGAGAGATAAATATTTTACTTGACACATAAATGGTGAGGTAGTTCATCACCACTAGATCTGTGTTTTAAAAAATGCCAAAGAAAATTTTTCAAGCTAAATCAAAAAGATACTAATAAATATCATGAAAGCATATGAAAGTACTGTATTCACTGGTAAGAGTGAATATATAATCAAATTAAGAACATTTTAATTGTAGTGATCCTTTGTAATAGACACTTATAATTTTAGTATAAAGGTTAAAAGACAAAGTATTAAAAATAACAATAGTTACAATAATTTTGATGGATATGAAATCTAAACAGATGTAAACTGTGATGTCAGCAACATAAACTGTAAGCAGAGGGCAAGAAAAAATGCAGTGCTTTTGTATGTAATTTCAGTTAAGATGTTATCAGTTTAAGATAGCCTGCTATATCTATACGGTACTTTATGTAAGCCTTATAGTAACCACAAAGCAAAAGCCTAGAGTAGATAGACAAAAAATAAAAAAAGAAATCAACTAAAGCATACTACTACAAAAACCATTAATTCAGAAAGAAAGACAGCAAAAGAAGAAGAAAATAATAAAAAGCCTACAACAACTACAAAACAGTCAGAAAACATTCAAATAGCCATAGTAGCCCCTACCTATTAATATGTACTTTAAATGTAAATAGATTAAATACTACAATCAGAAGCCATAAAATAGCATAAGAGACTCACTTCAAGTTGAAGGACACACATAGACTGACAATGAAAGGATGAGAAAAGATAACCTCTGTGAATGTAACCTAAATAAAGCAAGGATGTCTATACTTATGCCAGACAAAATAGAAAACTTTAAATAAAATACTATAACAAGAGACAAAGAAGGTTATTATGTCATAATAAAGGAATAATTAATCAAGAGGATATGCAATTAAGTATATATATGTAGATAACATCAGAACACCTAAATATGTTCAGCAAATATTAACAAATCTGAAAGGAAAAAGAGACAGCAACACAATAATAGTAGAGCCCTTCAACACTGTACTTTAAACAATGGACAGATCATTCAGACAGAAAATCAATAAAGAAACATTGAACTTGAACTACATTTCAAGCCAGGTGGACCTAACAAATATATACAGAACATTCCATTCAATGGCAACAGAAAAGAACAAAACAAAAAAACCCAACATTTTTCACAATAGATGTATGTCAGGCCATAAAACATGTCTTAACAAATATAAGAAGACTGAAATCATGTCAAGTATGATCACAGTGGTATGAATGTAGAAATCAACAACTAGAAAAATTAGAAAACTCACAAATATGCAGAAATTTAACAATGCACTCCTTATAATCGGATGAGTTAATGAATAAATAGAAAAAGAAATAAAAAGTGTGCTGAGACAAATGAAAATTTTAAAAAAACCCTTAAAACCTATGGAACACAGCAAAAACAGTTTTAAGAAAAAAATAATAATAAACTGGACATCACATCAGAAACCAGTTTTCGAAGAGAAGGAAGTTTGTAGCAATATATGCCTACATTAACAATAGTAAAAAAGAAATATCGCAACAACCTTATTTTATACTCAAAAAGCTAGAAAAAGAACATACTAAACCCAAAATTAGCAGATTGAAGGAAATAATAAAGGTTAGAGTAGAAATAAATAAAGTTCATACTAGAATGACAAAAGAAGAGTCCATTAAAACAGAGTGCCCTTTGTGAAAAAGTAAACAAAATTGACAAGCTTTTAGCTAGCCTCACCAAAAAAGAGTAAAAGACTCAAAGAAATAGAATTATAAATGAAAGAGAATGCATTACAGCTGATGCCATAGAAATATAAAGAATTATGTGAAACTGTGTGCAATTATTTAGTTTGTCCAGTCCAGAAGAAATGAGTAAATTAACAGAAACATGCAACCTATCAAGTATCCTCGACTAGCATGTCAACCAAAGAAGGTTTGGCCAAGTCACTGAGGAATTCGCAAGTCAGAACTTTCTGGCCACCCAAATTTCTGGAACAAGCCAGCCTTAGTATTGCCTGTTGAGGTGTAGCCTCTTAGCAAATGTAGATGAAAATTCTTGAGTGCACATCTAAGACCTTTGGTCAGGTCCAGTTAGTCCCTAGAGTTGAAGGTTGGTGATAGGATAGTATATTCTCATGGCTCCTACATAGTTTAATTGTATCTAAGTTTTTATTATCTTTGTATTGTTTTTTGTATATTAACCGTATTAATCATGATGAAAACAGAAACATAGAAGATGGCAAACACACACTAAATGCTGAGTAATATTTTTTGATTGTTGGTTAGGAGTTTGGTGGGTTTGTTATATGATATATTTGAATATTTTATAGGGGAAGGGACTATTTAAGATGATAATTTCTAGTAATTAAGCTTTACATTTATGTATTAGAACCATTCTTTCCATAAACGAGTAGGTGACAAGAGATTTACTTTGCAAGAGTTTTGTTTTTTAAATTTTAAAGAATTTTTTGTAGTTATAGGGAAAGTAGGGATTATCTGTAACTAAATGTTATTTTTAACAAGGGAAATAACTAAGGTTTAAAGTAGTTAGATAATTTTTCCAAAATCACTACAGAAGCTAGTTTTCCATGCCTAGCTTTCAAGTGTAGAGGTACATCTACTTTCCACACCAACTCTCTCCCTTTATATTTTTGACATAGCAGATACTGATTTCTGGATTAAAATATACGCATCTCCCACCTGCATTCTAGCTGAGCAACCAAGCTCAGCATCATTAACTGTTAACCTTTTTGTTTGCTTGGTAGAAGAGGTGAGAGAGGGTAGCTGGCATTGGAACAGGCCCAGGGATGTGGAAAGACACCAGTACGGTTATGCTCCTCCAGCTCTCTGAACTGGCAGCTGAGTCTGAGGTTGACAGGGATCGTGAGTGAGGCACCCCTGGTCGCCAAGCTGCTTGAAAATTTCACTCATCTGCTATGCAACGGGGGCTGGCCACCTGACAATCAGAGCAGCCAGTTCAGCCTGTGACCCTTTCAAGGGGAGGAGAAAATGACTGACTTATAGGGAAACCCCAGTCAGATGAGGGCTGCCTGTCTGTGTCTCACAGAGTGCCACCCTCCGCCTGCGTCTCCTGATAATAGTGAATATTGTCGGGATGATTAAATAGTGATGGCAATGCTGTCACTCCCATAATCACATTTTCTGACCTCTTGACAGGGTGGCAATGATTGCAGATGGATTCCTCAAACACATAACCAGACTTTTCTTCCTCCAATCCCCCAACAGTGATTTTTTTCCAAGGTTTTATAGATTCATCATCTTCTTTCTATAAAAATTCAACTAAAAATCTGAATGAGTTGCTTATTCTACAACTCTATTTTCACAGAAGCAGCCAATATCTCTGTCCCCAGTGCAAAATGTGACGATAGATTAAAATATAGGTAAGTAATCAGTATTTGTTGAGAGTTCTGATTTGTTCTGGGAGCAGATGAAAACAAACAAACAAAAGATGCAATGCATATTTTTCTGCATTTAAATGTAGGAGACTTAAATGAGATGTAAGAAAAAAGATAAAAAATAGAATATCATAAAGTATTAAATTAAATATGAAGATCCAAAAGTGCATAATAATAAGCACTAAGAATAGTAGTAATAATGATGAAATATTAGTACTTGCCATATTTATAAAGTTTAGGAATATCAAAGCTATTTTGTGTAAGACTTTTTTCCTCACTAGAGCTTCTGAAGGTAAGCAGAACACAAAATATCATTTCTGCACTAATAAAAAATAAACTGGTTCTTAGAGAGGTAAGTAGTTGTGTGAAATTTCATATAACAATAACATGACAGACTTTGGACAATGACTTTAGTCAATTGAGTCCTATTCTAATAATTTATGTCAAGGAAATCACTCAATGATTATTGGCTGGAATTATCAGAATCTTTCACATCAATGTTAGAAGCTGAGAAAGTAAAATCAATAAGCAGATATTTACAGGACATTTCTACTCTTGGTCTATTTCTATAATAAAATTACTGTGAGACATAAGAAAGCAAGGACATAGAGAAAATTTCCTTTTGCCAAAACTGAGGTAACTCCCCACATGAGCACAGTTAAGAGTTGTTTTCCAAAAGGTAACAGGTTGATTTTTCACCTTAACTTCCTGGTAGTATGAAACATAAAGCTATTCCTTGACAATTCCCTAAGATTTTGATAGAATATTTTAAGAGTAGAAACATTTGAATTTTCTAGAATTTGAATAAGACTCTAACTAAATCTCATAACACAACTAGAAAGAAAAAAAAAGAAAAGAAAAAGAAAAAGAGACAGTGAAAATATGGTCTATTTTTAAATATTAGGTTTATAGTTAGGACTTTGGGGCTATAAAAAATCCAGATAATTTATTGTTTTGTGTACAGTAAATGATTAGATCTCAAAGAAAAGGCAAATTCAGATAGGTAGGGAAAAAAGAACATTTCCAAAGGGGAAGCTGTGTGCAGTGACAGGTGTTTGGTACTTAGCATGTGCCCAGTATAACCTTCTACTGGGTAGGGAAGACTATTTAGGCCAGAAAATTTTAAAGAATGACATCTGCTGAGATAATAGGTCTTCAATTCTCTCTACCAATGGCAGAAATCTAAGTTTTTCTTCTTTTAAAAGATTCTGCAGAAAGTTTGAGGAACTGTCAGAGAATGTCTTTGTGATCAGAAAGTTAAGACAATAATCATCCCATCACCTCTAGAAGAATGTCCACATGGGGGATGTGCCCTGTCTTTGTGGAGAATTATGCAGTAAAGGCCAGTGGGGTGGGCAAACACCAATGCAAGGAGTACTCCTCTATCATACCTTCATATTCTGAACATGATTACTTTTTTTCCAAAATAAAGGACAGAAACAAATGGCAAGTGTGGAAACTAGTTCTATTACTGTGTACTAAAAATAAACATCATGAAATAGGCATATGTTTTTTTCCACAGCACCCTACTTGCCTTGGCCACTCATTCCCGATCCCAGACTTAGATGCCTGAAGTGTTTTCCACAGCCCTTCTCCCTAGTTATACAAGCCATGATCTCCCATTAGTACATACATCAGTACATATACTCAGATAATTACCACTTTGTAAAGAATGTGTGGGATAAATTATCAGCTACATGGCTGCACTGGGTTACAGAAAAAAACTACTGAAGTAAAGAATCAACAGGTAGGTGTAAGATTCAGTATTGCTAGCTATGCATAAGATCTTAGGCAATCTAAGATCTCTTTGGATCATAGTAAATGTGAAGTTTCCAACTTTAATGCTTTATAAAGTGACAGGAGAGATGTAAGTTCCAAATGAGTGAGTAAATGCAAAAGTACTAATAATACAAATATGTTCTTGAAAATTAATGTCATGAAAATCCTTCCATGAAGTGCATTTATGATGTCCTGAAGGCTGGGCTCAGTGGCTTAGCCTGTAATCCCACGCTTTGGGAGGCCAAGGTGAGTGAATTACCAGATCCCGTGGGTTCAAGACCTGCCTGGGCAACTTGGCGAGACCTCATCTCTACAATAAATCAAAAAAATTAGCCGGGCATGGTAGTGCACACCTGTAGTTCCAGCTACTCGAAAGGCTGAGGCGGAAGGATCTCCGGAGCCCAGCAGGTCGAGGCTGCGGTGGCCGGGAGCGTGCCACTGCACTCCAGTCTGGACGACAGAGTGACTCCAACTCAAAAAAAAAAAAAAAAAAAAAAGGTGTCCTGAAAAGAAACAGGATCCTGGTATTTGCTATTTGTTGACATTATTTGTTGTTTGTACTCTGACATTTGACTTGCTCAGATATGCCATTGCCTGTTTTGCCATGTCTACCTTCCAAACATGGGATTAATCTCAATATCGAGACCTTATGTGGTCACAGGACTTTATCTCCAAAGACACTAGAGCAGGAGCTTGAAAAATCATCTCCAGTCATGGAGATTGTAGTCATCCTCACACTGATTTTCTTCTTTAAGACAAAAAAAAAAAAAAAAAAAAAGGGAACTTCAAACATCATGTTATCAGGACTCTGTTTGCAACTCCAGATTTAACTCTAAAGCCTTACTTCACCCCCCACTTTGCTCCCTGTCTCTATCTTCCCTGTTATTTCCATCATAATGGAGCAAAGACTAACAATGCAGGCATGGTGCCAGCTCCCTTTGCTGCCTGATGCTCCAGTGGGCTTTGGATGTGTACAATGTTGAAGGAACATTTAAATGATGTTTGTGTGCTGCACAGTCAGAAAAACAACATTTTCACACGGCTCTTTTTATCTTCTAAAAGCCAGCAATCATAATACAAGAAGATTTTTTAATGGATAGAAATCAATCCAAGTGGCTCTGGCCTACCCCATGAAGCCTCATAGTTCTGCTGACTCATACAGGTTTGCCTTTCCTCAGATCTTTTTGGGCTCAATGACCACATTTTAAATACTCTTGGGTTCCAGCAATAGCCTAGAATTAAAAGAGAAAAGAAAGCAAAACAAATCCCTTTCTTCTAGGTTGATAAGTGTTAGCCTTGGAAAACAACAAACAAATAAAACCAAGGGGAGTCAGTTTCTCCCATTGGAAAAGTCCTGGAAAGCTTCTGTTATGGATTATTAGCAACTCTGGGGCAAAACAAAAGATGTTCTTCACTTTAGTTTGAACCTAGTTCCAGTGTCAAAAACAGATAGCAACAAGTTGTGATTACTTTGAAGGCTGACAAATGTATTTGAAGCAAATTGAAAATGGGAGTAATTTAGGAGGAAATAAAAATCAGAAGACTTTACAAATAAAAATTCCAATCAGTAAGGGAAAAACTTTTTTTTAGCAGAGGAATCTGCATGAGAAAGGAAAAGCAAACAAAAGCATGGTATTTTCTAAGAGCTGTGAAAAAGAAGACCTACTAAAGCACATATTGCATGTGGTGGCGAAAGAGAAAGTAAAATGAAGTTGTTGGGGATGTTTGGAGTAAGATTAAGAAATAACAAGACCCTTGAATAAATATGCCTGTGAGGTTGCAGATGACAGAAGAGCAAAAAGATTTAACATTTGTATGAAGGGTAAGATCTACTGAAATTGCAGGATAGCAAAAAACTACAAAACCTTCAGTTGGGTTATCGAGTAAAATACAGGGTTAAAAGCACAGGAAAAGAAAGTGACTTGGTGAAAAGTTAAGTCTCATGTATGCTGTGTCAGATATACCTGAAAAAAAATGTATCTGGAAAATTGACAGTAGCTGAAAATACAAATCTAGGTGTAAGGAGAAAGAAGGGCTTAAAATTTAACGATAAGAGAATCAAAGAGAATAGACCTTCAATTTGTACAGTTTAACAGAACTTAGTACAGTTAACAGAACTTAAGAAGTATCAGTGGGCTGGGCTCGGTGGCTCAGCCTGTAATCCCAGCACTTTGGGAGGCTGAGGTGAATGAATTGCCTGAGCCTGCGGGTTCAAGACCCGCCTGGGCAACTTGGTGAGACCTCATCTCTACAATAAATCAAAAAAATAGCCAGGCATTGTAGCGCGCACCTGTAGTTCCAGCTTCTTGGAAGGCTGAGGCAGAAAGATCACCGAAGCCCAGCAGGTCAAGGCTGCGGTGGCCGGGAGCAGCCACTGCACTCCAGTCTAGGTGACAGAGTGAGACTCCAACTCAAAAAAAAAAAAAAAGAAGTATCAGTGATGGACTGATGAAGAAAGTGATCAATGTGGTTGAAAATTAGCTGTTATAATGAAGGAGAACAAGGAGGATGTAGAGTGTAACAACTAGGACAGAAGAGCATTTCATGAGATATGTACTCAACATTGCAAATGTCACAAAGAATCCCAATAGTATGAGAAAAAAATAGGGTTGTTGTGATGCTGTGTGTGGTGTAGTGTGTTGCTCTGTGGGTTCTTTCACTTCGTCACAAAAAGGAATTTCAGAGTGAGTTCCAAGTATGGTTTAAGACAGAATTTATTAGAAAGAAAGAGACATGCTCAAAGGAGAATAGGAGTCCCTTAAGAGAGGACTCATGCTTACATCTGACAAGAAGCTGTATATACTTTTACAAGGAAGAATAAACAAACCATGGGCAGAAAGTGGAGGGCTGCAAGTATCTGGTCACTAGTTTTGATGACCATCTTTCAGCCTTCCAGTCACAAGAACCTTCTAAATAATGAAAGTTACTATTTAACTAGATTCAGGCTTTTCTTAGAACACTGTGTCTGTGTTTTGGGTAATTTCCTCTCATTTCTGTGATTTACTGGACTGTTAATTCTGCATTCCAACCCGAGAGGTAGTCAGGTCTGATATGCCTGGTCAGACAGGTGATGGTCATGAACAGATAAGAAAGACATCTGAAT
Organism: Tarsius wallacei; assembly: GCA_963574415.1. Classification (NCBI taxonomy): domain Eukaryota; kingdom Metazoa; phylum Chordata; class Mammalia; order Primates; family Tarsiidae; genus Tarsius; species Tarsius wallacei. Next base: position 17,044 of record CAUYQG010131523.1, read on the forward strand.
GCTTACACTGTTTTAATTAGACCCACCTAAAAAAACCTACCTAACTACTTCTAAACTATATTAACTAATGCCTGACCCCAGTGTATTTGAGGATTACCAGTACAACTAACAGATTCACTTCAGGAAAGAGACAGAAAAAAGCAAAATCCCAGAGGAATAGTAGATGAGAGAGAGATCTCGACATTTAGATTATGAATAATCTTTGAAACAAGTTCAAAGTTAAAAAGAAGAGCAATAGGTTGAGGGGAAGGTATCAAGTGAAACACTTTGTATCAATTACAACCAAGCTCTATCACCCCTTTGTAGAAATTTTGAAAGAGAAAGTGTCTTATGTATTCTAGGTTATCATCTTGGCTGCTATTTCTCAAACTGGAACTATGAACTGTTAGTAATCACCTAGAATCCTTGACTACAGTTCCTATCAATCCGATGCTGTAACCTGGACCAAGGCCTCAAGGGAGAAAGCACAGTGCACTTGAACTGCCATAGGTCCAATAGGTGACTCTGTCTCCATTAAGATGTGGGAGAAACTATAGACAAACTGGAAGAGAAATCAGAATTTGGGCTGCTGGGAACAAGCAAAAAGCCTGTTAATAAAACTTGAGGTTTCCTCTGCATTGCCATGTGTTTAATACAAATAGAGCAGAAGACAGAAGAGAAGATATCTTGAATGACAAGCTTGGTATAGAATCAGAATCCTGAAATCAACCAGGCATGGTGGCTCAAGTCTGTAATTCCAGCACTTTGGGAGGCCAAAGCAAGAGTATGCCTGAGCCCAGGGGTTCACGACCAGCCTGGGCAACTTGGTGAGACCGCATCTCTACAATATATAAGGAAAATTAGCCAGGTGTGGTAACGCATGCCTGTAGCTCCAACTACTTGGAAGGCTGAGGTGGAAGGATCGTCTGAGCCCAGCAGGTTGACACTGGGATGACCACGAGCATGCCACTGCACTCCACCCTGGGAGAAATTAGATAGATGATCAGGAATTAGGATGTCTCCAGAAGGAGGGAGACAAACAAGACTAGAACAAGTAGATAGAAAAGCAGGTTTTTTATCAAGCAAGTGGATTATTAAAAATGTATGTAAAATCTCAAACAAGAGTACTGAACCAAGTGACAAGACAAGAAACAATTCAGGTATCAAATACTTTCCCTGTGTAGAATTGTATTGGCCAAAACACCAGAAAATAATTTAAAGTTGAAATAATAGAGTCTCTGACCCTATCTTCAGAAGCAAGGCAAATGCACCCAAAGTTAGCTAGGTAGAGCTATAGTAATGGAGGTGAATGCAGACAAAATGAAAATTTAGACAAGATGAATGAACATTGAGAAGAAACACTTCTGTACTTGTGCAAAATGGTAACACAGGCATATGATCAAGGGTAGGGCCTTTGTAAAAACATCACTTTTAGCCAGGCTTAGTGGCTCAGACTGTAATCCTGTGCTTTGGGAGGCTGAAATGAGTAGATTGCCTGAGCCCGCGGGTTGGAGACCCGCCTGGGCAACTTGGTGAGACCTCATCTCTACAATAAATCAAAAAATTAGTCGGGCGTGGTAGCGTGCACCTGTAGTTCCAGTCACTTGGAAGGCTGAGGCGTAAGGATCGCCGGAGCCCAGCAGGTCGAGGTTGCGGTGACCGGGAGCGTGCCACTGCACTCCAGTCTGGGCGACAGAGTGAGATGCCAACTCAAAAACTAAAAAACAAAAAAAAAACCCATAACTTTTGATTTGTACGTGCTTTATTGAATTACAATTTCCTTTCATTTTGTTCACTTAGTAACAATGTTAACAAAAGCAAAGCAAATAATAATTGTCATTTATAGATGAGGAAAGAGTTAACCAGCATACGAGGTCTGACAGGTTTGTGAATTCGCCTAGAAAAAAAGTGCTACATAATTCATTGCTATATATCACTAGAGTCATCTTCGATATGCTCCCCTTGGGAGCTATGCACCAATGCCAGTGCCTATTCCACCCATCAACGTAGTTTTGGAGCTCATTTTCTGGAATGACCATCAGAACTGTCATCACTATTTGTTGACAATTAAGTTCGTGAACTTGCCGCTGTGCGCTTACGTTGGCAGCACTGTACAAATAACTGTTTTGGAACAATCTCCCTACTCACCTCATCTTTTGCTTTACCCAGAGACCTTTTTTTCTTTATCCAAAGATAAAGGAAATATTGAAAGGAAGGCATTTGATGACCTTCAGGACTGTAATATGTTGACAACTCTGATGGCCATTCCAGAAAGAGTTCCAAAATTGCTTTGGTGGGTGAACTAAGCACTGGTGTTGGTACATAGCTTCCCAAGGGGAATACTTCAGAAGTGACTATAGTGATATTCATTAATGAGGAATATAGCACTTTTTCTAGGATAAGTTCACAAACTTAAGTGTCAGACCTCATATTAAAGTGATTAACTCAATGTCCCAGTATTATTAGCAGTAAAAACGGAAACATTGGTCAACTGAGTCCTAGTCCAGTGCTTTTCTTTCTCCTTTGGTGCCTTACTTTTGAATTCCAGTGAGGTTTTTATTTCAGATTAGAGCAAAATGATTGGGTAGCCTGATATGACAAATACAAATATTTCATTTTCTTTTCTCTCATCTCCTTTTCTCTCAGGCTAACAATATGACAGATTCAAAATTCTGCTTTCCAAGGTGAAAAACATTTTTTTCTCTTCTGCTACCCAGGCTTCCTAATGAAGAGATAATGGGATCAAGAAAGAGTTGAAAAAACTGAAACAAAACCCCTGAGAGCAAGATGTGCCTGCTCTCCCTGAGCATTCTTGCCTTGATCTGCAAACATTTCTCATATAAGGCCAGGAGCTAAGTCATGTCTCCCCCTCCTTCCCCATCACCCCCTTGACCAGGCTTACCCCCTATTCCCTCTCTTTCCAGGTCTTCTGTCATTTAGGAAATTAGACAAAAATAATGAGATTCCATTTGAATGGTCCTGCAAAGGTAACTAGCTCTTTAGAGCAAGACCTCTCCATCTCAGTGGGGGAAACAAGGAGTGAGTTGGGGAGGGCCTTGAGGAGATAATAAAAATGACCAGCTAAATCTCAGATTAAAAAAAAAATACCAAAAAGAACAGAAAAGAAATGAACTGTTCTCTGAATGGTGGAGCCTTCCAGGAGACCAAATAAGTCTTCTATAAACTGATTTGCCTTCCTGACTGTGATTTACCAGACTGACACCTAATTTGTTCTGAGCACAGTTGATGCCTCAGACACAATGGCGAATGACAGCCCACATAACCTCTCTTTCAGCTTTCATCTCATATATTCCATTTGAAGTTGAGTTCCGACAAGAGAGAGGCACAGAATTAATATTACCTTGGATCGGCTCAGTCTCCAGAGGGAGCAGCAAAAGCTTTTCTGGAAACAATAAACCCTTTAAACATGACAGGGGGAATGGGACCTTAGGAGGTCTCTGAAAGTATCCATTATTAAAGAAAGAGAGGGGAAAACCCTCGTGGGTGACTTTGATTTTTTTTTTTCTCAGCAAAAGCAGTGATGAACTAGTGCCAGTTTTACATACAAATTTCAAGATCTAGGATGGTTTATGTTAAAACTCTTGCTTTCCCCTGTCCCTTAGCATATTAAGTAGAGAAGAAAGAATTCATTATGAACTAAATTTGTCAAGTCATTAAAATTCCCATCCTGTTTAATCTTTACAAAATAAAATTAAAATTAAAATTGATATCTTCAACAACAGAAACCAGAGAGGAAAAACACATTATATATAATCAAATATAATGTGAATGTATGTGTATATATATGGATACATCCAAATTTAATTATCCAAATGTACACATAAGAAGTATGTGTGAGTCTCAAGAATTAGAGAATATTTTAATTGAAACTTGACGGGTATGGATTTCCACAAAATTCAAACAGGAAAAAAATTATACAGCACACATATGCCTATACAGTGCATATTAATAGCAATATTTTATATTAGTAAGATACTTTCATTACCATTAAAAACTTGACCCTTAGCACAGATGATCTGAAATTTTTCAAATTTTTTGTCAAGTAATATTTAATAGCTTTTGTCACTGTAATGGTTAGGGGAATAAAACAGAGGCAGCTTAAGTAGAATATACTGTATATTGAACCTGGAGCTAAAAAAATGTATTTTTTTATCTTAAATATCCTACTTATACAAATTGTGTATTCCTTTTGGGCCTCAACATCCTTGTCTATAAAATGAATATAATAATACACATTCCACAATATTGCTGAGAGAATCAAACAAGGACACTTAAATTAGTTATAAGTGACCAAAAATCCCTCCTCGGGGCACTGACGGTCACTGTGGCTCTGATTTAGGAGGAAAGATCATGGGATTGGCTAAGGCTGAGCAAGAAGGTCTTGAAGTTCATTTCTGGGTAGTACTGGTCCAAGGCTACAAGAAGAATCAAATGGCATCCCACTGCAATTAGAGAGAGTAAGTGTTTTAATTATCCATTGCAGTAGAGGAATAATATCAGCTCAAAATCACAGGACTTTAAACCAGAGACACTTATCGTCTGTCAATTTCAGCCTGTCAGAAATCCAGTCATGGCATCACTGGAAGCCTCTGGCTTAGGACTTCTTGAAGGCTGTCATCAAGGTATTGGCCAGGGCTGTAGCCCTCTCAGGGTGGCCTGGGAAGAATACGCTTCCAAATTCAGCTTTCCTAGGTCACTTGGGTGACTATTGACAGGCTTTGGGTTTTTTCATCAGGTGAAAGGGACAATGGCAGACATGCTTCCAATCTCTCATTATGTTGTTGTCTTTATGAGACAGAAATTTCAATACAAAGATTTACTCCAATAAGAGCGTTGCAATTTACCTTCACTTATGAGATGCAAAGAAATGGCAAATAACTGGAACACAACTGAGCTCAATGAAATACTCAACTCCCCTACTTCCCAGAATTCTCCTTAAAGGAACAAGAGGTCAATTGCAGTAAAGCGAGGTAATGTTAGCAATTTTTCTCAAATAGCCATTTCCGGGATATGTCTTGGGGTCAAGACACACTAATTTGAATTTCCTACACATTGTTAATTGATGTCCCTAAGGGATCACAAACTTACTCATTTATTCAAGAAAGATTCAGTGATATTTATCAGGTAGAAGTTAATGAGGCAAGAACATAGATCCACACATTTATGAAAATTTTCTGCAGCCAAATGGGATTAAATGTAATTAGGATTTGGGTATAGATCTCTGTTTCCCAGAAGAAAACTTTAAAAAGTAAGATAACCAGAGACTACCATAAAGGATGACCTATATGTGAAGAGTTGATCCCTTAATAACCTTGTTTACTTTCTTCAGGTTGAAAGTGATACCAATAAGGATTTAAAATTTAGTTAAATTAAATTAGCTACAGTTTTTTTTAACTATGCCTTTCAATTTTACAAAGCACTTTTATACACATTATCTGCAGAAACTTCAATCATACGCATTTTCCCATTGCAAAGCTCATTAGAACTTTCTGCAGATGAAAGGTTTTACCTATATTTTTCAGTCTTATTAGCATACTACCATCTACATTCTTCCCAACACACACATACACATACACACAAAAAATTGTACACATTCACTCTCACATTTCACCTGACCAGTTCCTAGTAATATTTCAGATCTGAGCTTTGTCATAACTTTTTTAGGGTGCTTCTCATTTCAGACTGAGCCTTAAAATTAAATGGAATGGTCAAACCAATTATATTAGCATCACATGAGAAAAGGCCAGGCATTCATTCTTTTTTCTTTGAGTTCGAGTTCTCACCCTGCAGCCCAGGCTGGAGTACAGTTACACGTTCACGGCCACCGCATCCTCAACCTGCTGGGCTTAGGTGATTCTTCTGCCTCAGCCTTCCAAGTGGCTGGAAGTACAGGCATGTGCCACCATGCCTGGCTATTTTTTGATTTATTGTAGAGATAAGATCTCACCAAGTTGCTCAAGCTGGTCTCAAACACATGGGCTCAGGCAATTCTCTCAGCTCAGCCTCCCAAAGTGCTGGGATTATAGGCATGAGCCACTGCACCCAGCTATTCATATATATATATATATATTCTTTTTTTTAGTTGGAGTCTCACTCTGTCTCCCATACTGGAGTGCAGTGGCACGCTCCCGGCCACTGCAGCCTCGACTTGCTGGGCTCTGGCGATCCTTCCACCTCAGCCTTTCCAGTAGCTGGAACTACAGGTGCATGCTACCATGCTCGGCTAATTTTTTGATTTATTGTAGAGATAAGTTCTTGTCAAGTTGCCCAGGTGGGTCTTGAACCCACGGACTCAGGCAATCCACTCACCTCAGCCTCCCAAAGTGCAGGATTACAGGCTGAGCCACCAAGTCCGGCTTACTTATATATTTTTTAAAGCTTCCTGGGTGATTCCAATGTACAGTTAGTGTTGAAAACCCTGCTCTAGATCCATGAATATGGGAGTAAATCAAAGTTGAAAGATTTTATCATGGGATCAGGGCTGGTTTTATTCAGATCCAGGAAAGCAGATGCTTAAATATACTTTATCTTGTGAGAAGGTACTAGTTTCATGTACTGGACTAGGAGTTTCCAGAGGACTACAGGGCTTTTTGTTTCTAATATCCCCATAGTATATAGCCCTACCATAGCTATGTAAAAAGCATTAGTGGACTTTCACAAAACTAGTTGTATATCAGAATCTCTTGTGTGGCTTTTGAAATACAGAAATATGTAGGTCTGGCTCCATATCTATGAAGTTGGGGTTTTGAGATTTAGATGACTCTGAATCTATTGATTGAGAAAACAGCTTTCTAAAGATGATATGACCTCAGTGTGGAAGAATTTTAGAGTTCAATTACTTTGAAAATTTACCTAAAGCAGGAATCATATGTCATATACCCTGATAGATGCTTGAACATTTCCATTTCTCCAGTTCACCATTTCTCCTTCATGTCTGCTTCACTGTTACGTTACAGTGATTATTAGCCCATCCTTGCATATATTGTGGGAAAGGAATTTTTAAAGATATAACTGATATTTGCTAGTTGCTGTCATCTTTCAAAAAATTGTTAACAGGTATGGGGTTACATTAGTAAACATGATACATTCCCTGCTCACAAGAAACCAAGAGATGTAAGCAGGAGAAAAGGGAAGTAAGATAGTATGGTAGATACTACCAAAAGGGTTCAAAACAAGGTGACATCAGCCTGTAGAACAGCCACATAATTCAGTCATAGAGGAGTTCTGGAATGCTTTCTGTAGGAGGTAAATAGAAAGATGAGGGCTAGAGGTTTAGTAATGGTCACCCAGGCGAAATGAGCATTGCTGAAGTGGGAAGAAACTTGGCAGGAAATAAGGGGACTGCAGAGCAGAATTCTAAGCAATTTCTCCTGGGATTAAGGTACGGGTGTGTGTGTGTGTGTGTGTGTGTGTGTTGGGATTGAAAGGAATTAGAATATGGGTAAAGATTTCTGTTTCCCAGAAGAAAAATAAAATAAAGTAAAATAACCAGAGATTACCATAAGAATTGACCTCTTAACTTTGTTTAATTTCCTCAGGTGATACCATTCAGGATTTAAAATTGAGTTAAATTAATTCTGGTTTTCCAAGAATGTTCCTCTTCTTAGCCCTGTATGTTCCATGTCCTGGGGAATCCCTTAATCCCTGGTTGTTCATTCCAGAGTTTTAATGGACTTTGATATGACAAGATGGCTAAAATGATTTTATCAAAGAGAAGGTTTATAATAAAGTTTCCTGCTGGCACTCAGTCTCCTCCTGCATGCATCTTTATCTTGTGTGCATGCAGGAATCACTCTGTCCAGAAAGCAGGGCCTGTGGGGTTGAAGGGATGCTAGAACAATGATAAAGACCATCTTGGGCAACTTTACAATTTTATGTTGCATTATCCAGCCCATGCCTTCAAAATCACTGTGTGTGCCATCTTTAATGTATTTGTTGTGGGTAGGAAGCTGATTCCTGTGCTAGAAAGGTATGCTGAGACAAACCTTTAAAAAATACTCACGATAGGAGAACTCATTACACCCAGAGATGGTTTCACCAATCTCAGCTGATAAGAAAAAAAAAGTTGATTAAACTGGTTGGCCAATTCCAAGATTTAAGAAGGAACATTACCAAGAAAAGACAGCTCTGATCTCAGACTCAGAGACAAGACAGATGTGATGTGAGAAATAAGACAGATGTGATGCTATGCCCTAGAATTTCTTGGAAGAGAGTTTCATGAAAAGCTTTCTTTTAAGTGGCCGTGCTAGTGGGATTTTTAAAGTTGATTAGTTGACAAGACTACTTAGCATATTAGAACTGGATACTCCGAAGTTAAAGATTAAAAAGAATTTTTTCTCCTACTGTCTCTCACTTAATTGCTTTCTGCAGCTTGCCTGAAACAGCTGTCTCCTTATCCTTCCCTAATGAGGCTCGACCGCTGGCATGGAATATTCAGTGCCATTTTAAAAATGTGATTCATGAAAAAAATAAAAATTCCCTTTTCTATAACTTGCCTGGTAGATGAGAAATTTGGAGACACAGATCCAAAGAGAAACACTAGAAACTCCCACTACCTGGGTTCCATGCCCTAAGAGAAAATGGGAGTCTCGTGTACCTCTTTAAATTAAAGTGATAATGACTTATCATGTTATTACTTTAATAGATTTTTCATTATAAAGGAGACTTACAGGAAAAGAACAGTGTTTAATATAAAGAAATTATTTTCATAATTATTTTAATACTGCAGCCAAATCAAAAAGTACTAAAGGACAAATTTTCAGGCACAGGGGAATATTACAGTATAAAAATACAGATGACTTCCAGGAGATGTAATCCTAGAGCCCATTATATGTGTGATCTTTGTTATTACTAATTCTGCAAACAAATATTCATTCAGCATTGTGTATAATCTAGTGCTTACTATTAAGGAGCTGAGGATGTGACAGAAACATAACAAAGTCCATATACTCATGAGTCTTTCAGTCTAACAAAGAGAGAAATATTAAATGAACAAACCAATACACAAATAAGAAAAATGTGTTAATGGTAGTTGTTAGTGATGGATAGGAATGGGAAAACTCCAATTTTATTTTTCATAATTACACGGCTATAGTAATTATGATACTTTTTTCCCCCAATAGAACTTCTGAGAGCAGATAAACTGAAAATAAGGGAATTAATCATCTCAACATTCAATAAATAGTTATTGAGCCTTTAATGTATGGCAGGTACTGTCCTAAGTGCTGGAATTGACACTTTCTGTTGAGCTGTGCATCTGTGATTCAGGGTTTAGATTTTTACTTTCTTTACTTATGTATTTGCTTTTTCTTAACTGTTAATTTCTATGTTCTTCTTCATAGTTAGAAGAAATATCTTGATCAAAAAGTTTCTTCTATTCTTAGGTTTCATAGTATGACCTCAAATTGACCAGTTACTCTGCCTGAACTGTCAGTAGAAGGTAGGCTCTGATGCAGTAATACTCAGTGGTTTCCATAATTTGATTTGCAAAACATATTTCCTAGTAGAAACAGCTGATTAGGATGCCTTTAACCATATAGGGTTTTCTAGACCATAAATTTTGGGGAAATAATGAAGAATTCATTTATGTGGGATTTATTCCCTTGATAAATATTTATTGAGTGTCGACTGTATGCTAGAAATAAATCATAGCATTGAGAAATCCACAATAAAACAAACTAACAAAACAACCAACTCCCTGACCTCATGTGAAATTTGCAAGGTGTGACGATTTTTTTTTCTTAGTTTTAAATGTGTTTTTTCTTAGTTTTAAATGTGTTTTTGGAACTATCTGCTATGTACTATGCACTTGCTTGCATGTTTGTTTCTCTGTAAGATTTCCAGAGAATACTGAGAACATTGTGTAACAAATAGCAAAAATATTTCTCATAGTTTTCATCATAAACCTGTTTCCTATTTTGAAGCTAAAAGAACAAAATTGCAATCTTTATAATGATATAAAAAAGGTTCACTCAGTCCTTATTCCAGACAGATGGTGGTGTCAGAAACCCCAGAGATTTCTGGTTTATGTATATGACTATTTGCTTATGTAGGCTTCTATTAATGTGTCTGTGTGTGTGTGTGTGTGTGTGTGTGTGTGTGTAGATGTGCATATGGTTTTGCTTTGACAAATACTGTTGTGTGTACGGCCATCTACTATGGATGTCTGATAGACTCTCAAGTTTACATACCTGTCTCCCACATTCAGTTAATATAATCTTAGGACAAGGATTCTATGAATGTTGTTAATATTTCTGTTGTAAGATGTGGGTAATTATATATTCAATGATTGGTTTTTCAACTCATATTTTTCTATATTTCAAATATATTTATTCAGCCATATAACCAAAATGCCTACTTTTTAAAAATATAGGATTTTGTTCCCATTCCAGGCACAGAACTCTTAACATCTTTGGAGTCTCCTGTGTAATGAGTGTCTTTGTCATTCTAATGAGATGATTCTGGGTTGAAGAGCTTCTAGATAGCTTCAGGTTGGGGACTGGTCTTCAGGAAGACAAGCCAGAATGAGTGGGTTGAGACTTACAGTCCCATTCCCCCAACAACCTCTGACGAGGAGAGAGGGGTAGGAGATTGAGTTCAGTCACCAGTGGCCAATGAGTTAACCAATCATGCTTGTGTAATGAAACCTTCATAAACTCCCCTAAACTATTGGGTAGAAAGTTTCCAGGTTGGTGCACATATCTACATGCTGAGAGGATGGTGCACTCCAACTCCACAGGGACAGACATTCCTGCACTTGGAACTATTCTGGGTCTTCTTCATCTGATTGTGCATTTACATCCTTTATAAGAAACATGTAAATATAAGCAAAGTGTCTTCCTGAGGTTTGTGAGCTGTTCTGTCCAACTATCACACCTGAAGAGGAGGTTGTAGAAACCCCTGCCTTCAGTCTGAAGTACAAGTGGCCTGGCACATGGGATTGGCATCTAAAGTTTAGAAAATCTTGATGGGCTGGGCCCTTTAGCTTGTGGGATCCAAAACCAACTACAGGTTACATCTTCTGTGATGTAGTTCTGGCTAGCAGTAACTCTTGAGAGTTTCAGGAACTACTTTGTTGCATCCTGGGGAGCAACAATGTAGGGGTAGCTGTGGCTTATTTTAGATTGGCTTATTGGTCCCAGTTTTTTGTGTTTTTCTCTTCTGTAATACTGTTACATATCTTAATATTTTCCATGGTCTCATGGAGGTTGGGGTATACTGAATTTGGGCTTGGCTATGAAGATTACTTTTCCAATGAGACATTAGCAACAATGACCTGCACAGACATTTGACAAGGCAAGTTTCAGGTTGATCATGTTTCCTTATATTTGTTCTTTTTGCCATGAGGAATAATAAAACCATTTTCATGAAGCATAAAAACAGTTCATGGCACAATGGAATATATATATGTATAGTCTAAAGGTAAACCAATATCACCTGAATTCACTGAACCTTAATCAATACTTCACACGTATGCAAGAAATGAATGTCAGTCACTGAGTGTTTGGGTGGTTTATTATACAGCACTGTTGTACAACTGACCAGTACAGATGTCCAGGCAACTTGTCTGAAACACATCTCCAAGTTCTCTAGACCTAAATTTTCCTTCAGCCAAAACAGACTAATGTAGGGAGCTGCTGAGGGCACCTCCCAGTGGAATAAACCTTGTCATAGAAAAACAATGTGTGTCGCATTTTTTTTGTGAACTGAGAAACTTACTGATTACTAATAAGTGCAGATTAGAATTAGAGTTCTAAAATAAATACATAAAATGGTGTTAATTTAAAAAATTATAGGTCAATTACACAAAATTAGGATGTGCTGACCTTCGGATTAACTGGTCTTCACATTTTCTCTCTCAGGAATATGAGAGTGAGGGAACAAGTTGGTTGAGGTAAAAGTCAACAATAAAATGCTGTGAGTTAGAGATGGGATTAGGGCATACTGAGAGCCCTAGGAATGCCAGAATTCTATGGAACAAAAACAGAGAGTTAGCACATGAAGCAGGTCGGAAGAGAGAAGGGATTTGAACATAGAACGAGGAAGAGATTAAATTATTAAACAACCTCTAAAACCACTTGGGTTGCTGTTTTATGATTATATTTCTGAAGCTTTTGATATTTATTCCAGCAGTAAAGTTCCCATTACTTAAGTAAATTTACTGGCTGTCTGTTGCCTGCAGAAATAAAACAAAAACTCTACTATTTAAACACCTGAAAAATTTGAAATAGAACTAAAAACAGTAACTGTAGCTTTCTCTATATCCAACAAGTTTTGATCTAAAATAACACTTTGCAACATGTTAAGAGTTCTGCTTGGGGCAGCTGAGGAAGCTTTTCATCTCATTATCAATGGTACCAATGTGTTCCAAGGGCCTCTCTTATTGAGTGGGTCTATGTGAGTATCTTCACTTTCCAATCAAACACAGAATTGCTGTAATTTTATTTGGGCTTTGTCTCAGAACTGTATGCCATTTCTAGAAGAAATGGAGTGCCCATTTCTGGGAGAAACTGCTTGGGAAATTCTTCTTAATCCAATTCATGTTTTCCCACTCAGCAGCCCGGAAGAGGCCTACCTCCATTTGCAGTCCTGTTCATTCCTTAATTACAGGGGAACTGATTGCCACTAATCTGTGCTGTGCAGGTTTCCACCTTTCTCAAGGAGCCGCAAAGCTAGGTCAGCACCAGAAATTTGACCCTGTAACTGAACTGCTCTTTTAATTAGGGGTGGAGTAAAAAGGAGGAAAAAATAAAAATAATAAAAATAAAAATAGAGAATGTACAGACTGCCTAGGGTGTGTAAGCAAGCAAGCCCTGCAGATACATTTACATATCTAAATTTAGCTGACTTTAGGCTTCTAACAAGCTCTCTTTCTTCCTTTAACTCAGCATTTTAAGGGAATTTGCAAAGAGGTTCCCTGAAGTGAAATCGAACATGATAATAAACATTATATGTACTTATACTATCTCACTAGAATATTCTTAGGCATTTAACTTACCAAGTACTCTTAATGATTTTTCATTACTTCTAGTAATTGACACAAGAATTTAGAATTTAATACTGACATTGGCCTTGGTGAATTACAGGAATGGTTAATGTATATATCACTGGTATATGATATGTAACTATAATTCAGATGAATTACGCCTTCATTTGATTAATTAACTCAGTATTTCAGGATTAGGTGAGAATATCCCTGGATTAGGTGGGAATATTTCTGTATTAGGTGGGAAATGGTGGCTCATGCCTGTAATCCCAGCACTTTAGGAGGCCGAGGTAATAGACTTGCATGAGACCAGGAGTTTGAAACCAACATAGGCAATATAACGAGACATTATCTTGAAAAAAAAAAGTCAAAAAATAAACCGACCATGGTGGCTCACACCTGTAATCCCAGCTATTTGGGAAGCTGAGGGAGAAGGATTGCCTGAACCCAGGAAGTCCAGGCTGCCGTAAGTTATGATTGCACCACTGCCCTCCAGTCCAGGTGACAGAGTGACACCCTAACTCAAAATAAATTTTAAAAAAATTCTTATTTGAGTTATGTCTACACTTGATCAGTACTGATAGTGTGCTTAAGTATGTTTTGATTGCTGTTGTCTCTTTACTTCATTGTTAAACTAAATGAAGCATCATAAGCAGCCTTATCCCCAGAAGGAAGGGGCCAATCTAGAGAGAGCCAGTAATGGGGAAGTTATTTTATATTTTTAGATTTTTATTTGATTTTAACTGCAAGGGGTCCATGTGCAGGTTTGTTACATGGATGTATTGCATTACAGTGAGGTTTAGGCTTCAGTTGAGCTCATCACCCAAGTAGTGAGCTTGGGACTCAATGGGTGGTTTTTCAACCCTTTCCCACCTCCCTCCCTCCCCTCTTTAGGAATCCCCAGTATCCATTGTTCCCATTTGAGGCCTATGTGTACCCGGTGTTCAGCTCCCACTTGTAAGTGAGAACATGTGGTGTTCGGTATCTTGGTTTTGTGTTAACTTGCTTAGAATAATGGCCTGTAGCTGTACCCATGATGCTTCAGAGGACATGATTATGTTCTTTTATATGGCTATGTAGTATTTCATGATGTATATATATCACATTTTCTTTATCCAGTCTACCATTGATGGGCACCTGGCTTTGCAGTTGTGAATAGTGTTGTGATAAACATACAAACACATGTGTCTTTTTTGGTAGAACAATTTATGTTCCTTGGGGTATGCACCCATAGTGATACTGCTGGAGCAAGTAGTAAATCTGTTTTTAGTTCTCCATACTGCTTTCCACAGGGACTGATCTGGCTTACATTCTCACCAACAGTGTATGAGTGTTCTTTTATTCACAACCTTGCCTACATCTGTTGTTTTTTGACTTATTAATGTTCATTCCAACTGATGTGAGATGGTATCTCATTGTGGTTTTGGTTTTTGTTTCTCTGATGATTAGTGATGTTGAGTCTTTTTTCATATGTTTGTTGACCACTTGTATGTCTTCTTTCGTCTTCTGTTCCTGTCCTTTGCCCATTTTTCTTTTAATTGTTGCTTTATCATTGCAATTCACTTGATCAAAATTAAGGTGATTATAATGGAATGGTCTAGAGAATTTATTCCTTTTTCATTCTAGTATGCCATCTTAAAATTCAGAAACTCTAAGTCTATAAATAATATTTCCCAGACTCGTCTGTGATGTAAGTCCTAGACATGATTTGAATTCAAGTAATCACAAGTACTTCCTTAATTTTGGAGTGCAGAAGTAAGGTGAAGTTCACACAAATGCTCATCATGCTTTATTCTAATGTCAAGCAAATCCACAGAGGTGTTGGGTTTCTCTATTATAGCATTGATATTGGTACTAGCATCCTGCTACTAGTTTTACACATATCAAAAGGCAGAAGGTAGGGACATGTATTGTTTGCTAGTGCAGATATAGTAGGCACGACATAGTTCTAGGGCCAACGGTTGTAGGTTGCAGCTTCCTGATCTCAGCCAATGTGGTGTGATCCTTTTTTTTTTTAATATGGAAATCTTCACGAATTTTCATGTCATCATTGCGTAGGGACCATGCTAATGTACTCTGTATTTTTCCAATTTTAGTATATGTGCTGTCAAAGCAAGCACGTGGTGTGATCTTAAAGCCTACAACCCAGGCCTGCCACTCAACCTTTATGATTATGGCAGATGTAGCAGTTCCACTGGCAAGTCAATTCTACTGTGTTCTGCAATTCATTCTTAGATATCCAACCTAGATTATGGAATAATCTTTAAGTGCCTCATTTCCTGTATCAATTCCTTTCCACTAAGAATAACTACAGTATTTTATGTTAACTACGTTTTAACATTAAATAATATAACATTTGTTCAAAATGTGGCTGCAGGTAAGAAAGAAACTAACATTCAAAACTTCAGATTGGCTATATGGGATTGGTTGTCCGACTCAAGAAAGTGAGAATCTGTTATTATCATGAGAAATGGTAGTAGTGATATTCAGTGATAAAACAAGTATTTAAATGGTCCCCTATAATCAGGCATAAAGTGCCCTTTGAAGGACAGTTCTGACAGACAAGAGTGGTGACAGAGAAGATGGTACCGGGTTACAGCACTACACGACACTTACAGAAAATACAGGGACTGTAGGTAAACTGGCTAATTTGAATTGCACTGGGGAAACTAACATACAAAATATGACCTAGGGTTTTACATTCTAAAGATTATCAGTGAAAGAGGGAGTTTGTGTGCTTTCCTGAAGATAATATTTTGTAGTCACAGTACTGACATTTCCTAAAACTAGACTTAAACTAAGCTTGTGAATTATTGTGTTAAAGTATGACTTGAATTCACCAGCCTTACTAATAAGTAAGGAGTCTTGGTTCAGATTGGGATTAAGATGGTACAATTCAGAAGGATTTGCATAATTATAAGCACCAAATACCAAAATATTCTTTGCTGGACACAACCCCCTTCTCTTCTCTGAGGAGCATTTATTCTTTGCCTGAAGGCCCTGAAATGGTCTCATGTCCTATCTTTCCCCATCATTCTTAGTTACCTCCATATAGATAATCAAAGACTGCAGTAAGACTCAGAGGTTAACTAACAGTTTAGTATGGAAGATAAAGACATATGATAATACTATTATAAGAGTTTAAATTTACAATAATAATTTATAATTGCCAAAAATAGGAAATATGTGTAGAAGGTAGTAGATAAAAGAGGAGAGAAACATCATTTCTACTCTGAGTAAATTATTATTTTGGATTATGTAAGAGAGATTAAAAAGCTAGAAATAGTTCTAATTGTCTGGACCTTTGGTTAACTAAAACCTACATTAAAAAAAGAGCCTGCACTGAATGAAATGGAAAAGGCAGGAATTCTTTGGTAAAATGAGAAGAACATTCAAGTGTTTAGTAATTTGGGGAGACTGGGATGGACTGACGGAGGTGATGAGCTTACCCCATGACTACATCCTTTGAGAGAATCTAGAAGAATTCAATCCACAAAGTCATGAGAGATAAGTGACTGACAGGAGTCATGGCAGTCCAGCAAAGTACTATTTTATTCTCTGTTGGATGATTGTAGAAGAGATGATAGAATATCTGGGATGTAGAGGGCAAGAACATTAAGCTGCCAGAAACAAGAGAGGAATGGTCATCGGAATGTTTTGACTTTCAAGTTATCATATTGGTCATGACAACCCTAGAAATAAAATTCTATTTAATCTAATCTGAGTCACAGATTTTTAACCATTTCCCCTGTATCTGAAACAGTAAAGACCAGTTTCTCTTAAAAAATATTCTAGAGAGCACAAGTATGTGCTCAAATTTTCTTCTGCGGTCTTCTCTAAAGTGATTATCATTTATATGATGACTGTTACAGGCATAACAGGATGGCTGTGCACTAGGGAAAGCAAACTACCCAGTAATCTTTAGAATAATTGAATCCTGAATCTGAGTTACTACCAATCTCTGGGAACCCAAAAATTGCCTAATGGTCCAATGGTCAGAGTGAAAATTCATGGCATCAGATGGTAAATGGCATTTTAACTCAAGCTTACTTCAAAGTAAAACTATCATATGGTAATTGTCTAGTTTTTATGTGAATAATTAGAGGAGATATACTAGGCAAGTTGCAGAATTCCTTTGTTATTTCTTTGAACCATTAGGTAGGCACAAGCTTTGGGAAAAGCTAATCAAAGACCCAGGGGCTCCCATTCTGTTGAAAAGAATCCAAGAAACGCAATACTTCATTTATGGGACTCTTGCAAAGTTTGGTTTCATTTATCAATCACTTAAATGATAAAGAGCAGTTATACCTTTTGCATCTCCTTTCAAATTATCAATATAGACTGTACCAAAAATAAACACATCTTGATAAACAATCATGATTATTCTAAATTTAATTAGCTGGTGACATCAGTTGCAGTCTCCTCACTCGAGCAAACCAGCACAGTCATGAACATCTGATAGGTAGCTATTGATATTTTGAATGTACTTTCCTCTACTAATAGGTAGAGTTTAACAGTTTGCTTTCACCTGATTTGGGCAACAGTTTCATTCTCTCACATCAGTGTTATATCACCTCTGTGTTGTAATTAGTCTGCAAGAAATTTGATTCTCTCATATCCCTCAGGACACATTGGTTGATTACATTGGTTTTCTCATGCTGATGGGACCTGGTATACAGAGAGTAGTAAGAAGTCTCATATTTTAAAAACTTGCATTTGTTACTTCCAGAGGTCACAAGGCAAATCCCATAACAATTCAGATGCATGCTACTTTGATTAAACTTTTAGAATCATTCATATGTGGCCCTTTTGAAGAAAATAAAATGTGAAGCATCTTGCAACAACTACTACTAAGGTACAGTCATATATATATATATATTTTTGAGTTGGAGTCTCACTCTGTCACCCAGACTGGAGTGCAGTGGCCACTCCCAGCCACTGTAGCCTCGACCTGCTCGGTTCTGGTGATCCTTTCGCCTCATCCTTCCGAGTAGCCAGAATTACAGGTGCGCGCTACCCCACCCGGCTAATTTTTTTGATTTATTGTAGAGATGAGGTCTTGCCAAGTTGCCCAGGCAGGTCTCGAACCCGCGGACTCAGGCAATCCACTCACCTCAGCCTCCCAAAG
>CAUYQG010131525.1:0-71279 GCA_963574415.1 Tarsius wallacei
AAAAACAAAAAAAAGTAAAACAAAAAAACTGAAAGATGAACACTTGATCATTCATGTACACACATAAGCAGAAAACAAAAAAAATGAAAGAAGAAAGGAAAAAGAAAAAAAGGTGAGGGGGAATCCAGATAGAACCCTCACATACACATTTGTGCACAAAAGAAAAATTTTAAAAAATTACAAAAACAACCTGCCCTCTTGTGGCAGGTTCTGTAATTATTCCTTTCAGTTGCTCACAGATAAGCTCCTCTGCTGTCTCCCAAGGAGATTTGACCTCATTCACAATCTCCCCAGTGTCGGCCCGGGTATGGTGGAGGAGATGGTAGGAGTGGGTAGGGCTTCAGTCCTCCCCTCCCACTCTTGTATTTTCAGGTGGATCCCCTACAGTTGGGAGATGCAGGATTGTCTCTCTCTCAGGTGCTGGTGAAGGCTGCCCCAGCTAGGCTTATTCTGGAGTAGAGTCCTCTTATGATGGCTTAT
Source organism: Tarsius wallacei (assembly GCA_963574415.1). Lineage (NCBI taxonomy): Eukaryota > Metazoa > Chordata > Mammalia > Primates > Tarsiidae > Tarsius > Tarsius wallacei. Next base: position 481 of record CAUYQG010131525.1, read on the forward strand.
GTCCAGGCTCTGCCTGGATTCATCCCTCTCTCATGCTCCAGTCATGTGTGTCTGATGTTCAGAGGATTGCTGGGGAGGAGGGGGTTGGGTCAGCCCCAGCCTCACTGGTGATCTCTTCAGGGATCTTCCTTATCCTTTTCTGGTCACACCCTTTGACCCATGGCTGAATCAGGGTAGGGTTGGGGTGCCTGAGACTTAGCATTTGTCCTGCCCCTCTGGAGTTTGTGCTTTCAGAATATTCCCTCTGGGTCACAATCAACCACTGAATAGTTAATCCACCAGTCACAGAGATCAGGTCTGTAGGTCTGTGGTGAGTAAGCCAGAGCACTTTCCTGTCCAGTTTTCAAGTAGTGCAGGATACTTCTTTAATGTTCTCCAGTGGGACTCTGCCTCTGGTCCCCTTGCTGTGCTCCCTCTGCAGTCCTTGCTGCCAGTGTCCAGCCAGGTGTTGCAGTGATGAGGCAGAGCCTGGAGCTGGCAGTCACTTTTGGCAACTTCTTCCCAGGAAGGGCTTTGCTGATTTTTTTTAAATGGCACTCAGTTTCTACACCCAGGAAAAACTGGGGTCCAACCAGAGCAGCTGCAGCACCAATTGATTCACCAAGAGAGTGCTGGCCACTTGCTCCCAAGTCTCCATTCAGTCAGCCACTCACATGCCCACATACTCACAGACACATACACAAAACTGTCCATACTCACACTCACTCACACTGGGACTCAATAGTCAAACTGATTCTGCCACCATCTTCCCAGTAGTCTTCAATCCTTGAATTTAAATTTGTCATATATTGCTATGTCCTCCCCAACTAGATTTTAAATTCCTAAATAATAAAACCCATGGGTAATAGCACTACCTTTCCTCCAAAACACAGGCTAAATTTATAGCATAGTATAACAAAATTAAACTTCAGAATTGAACAGCCCTGAGCATAAACTTAATACAGTCATTTAGTGGCTTGGGACATTAAAGTTATCTAAGAATCAGTTCTCTGCAAAGCAGAGACTATACAAAGACTATACTTGCAGGGATCATTTCTATAGTTCATTATTAGAGAAGTTTCTATGAACATGTAGAGCAACCAGAAACCACAAGAAAGAGGCACAGCATTCTCTTCTGAGCATGAGGCTGGCTCTGGGTGTGGCTTTACTACAACTGTCATTTGCCATTCATGACTTGATGACCTTTCTTCTCCTCTTCCAGGAGGGTAAGAGAGAGAAGATGCAATTTGAGTGGTTCCTATTTTTAAATAATGAAATAATAACACATTTATATAGAAATAAATCTTCAGCTGAATGTTACTTCATCTATGCAGAATAAAAATTCCTCTATGCAGAGTAAAATTCCCTTTTCCGTTTCTCTTACTTCTCAAAGGCTTTATGATTAGTTTAAAGCATCAGTATTAAAAACACACACCCCTCATTTAAACATTTGAGAATCTTCTTTGATTTCAATTAGTTCTTTCTCCTCTTTCATCTTCCAATTGTTTATTAAGTCTTCTATCTCTGAAAAATGTTTCATAGCTGCTTTTTCTCCTTTTCTACAGCCAGTGTCTTCCTTTGGACTCTTCATCTTCTCATTAGATGATGGTATTAACATCCTAACTAGTCTCCCTGCATTTAGTTCCTTTGTTATCATCCAACTTTTGCACTACAACTAATGCAGTTAAATATAACATTGCTCGTTCCTTATGCAAAAACTTTACATGTCATACTATAAACTATTCCACTTTGTTTTCTAAAATTCAAATATAAAATTGCTCTTTCCCTATGCAAAAAATCTTGATATGTTAGTCCATAACCAGGGGGAAAAAACTAAATTCTTAGGTATAGCATAATACAAGCTTGTGTCACTCAGGGTCATTTCTGTTACAAATGGAAGAGAACTGCACTTATATTACTTTTGGAAAATACTGAGGGTACCAAAAATGTACACACATTTTTAGAGATGTTATCTATGTATTACTTTTCAAAGTTGAATTAAATTATGGTAGTAAGGTGTAGTGTGACATTACTCAGCCATGCTTCTGCCATTTTCTTTTACTGTCCTGCCTGTTGCATGATGACGCTAGCACTCATTTGATTAATGCCATCTTTTGAGAAAATTTTATACTTAAAATGTGTATTTTTTTGGCACACTCTGTATATATTGACTCAAGAAACTGAAAAATATAGGGGGTAAAATGTCATCAGTAACAGCTTAACTAAGAGGTCTCAATGACATTGCCAGGACTAGGTCTCTTTGTCTATTGGTTTTGCACTACTCTGAGTTAACATCATTCTTGAGCTGCACACGTTTGACAACTAATTCAAGTTCTTCAAAAATAGAATATATGTTTTTCAATAGTTTTAATAAAAGTCTTATGCCTTTTGGGTTCAGCTACTTTCCACTGACACAATCATTATTAGGAAATAAATTGGGTTTTTTTGTTTGTTTGTTTAATTTGCTAGGCTTAAAATATATACCCAGCCCTGGAGCCTGGAAATGGAGCCAATGCCCTCTGAGAAACAAGAACTGAGAGTAAGGAAGAGTTTGGTTCCCTGGAATAAATTTATATACTTGTAAAAATATAAAACTGGTAGAGAATTCTGCATTGCAGGCAGTAGTGGACGTATCATAATTTTGGGGTCTTCTGGGATTTCCAAGCAGCCAGATAGCAAAACCAAAAATTTCTGGACAATAATTACCAAAAAGTAAAAACAAACAAACAAAAACAACCCAAAGGGATGAGGTATCCCTTGTCAAAATATGAGTAGAAGGCCACAGACCTCCAATAACCATAAGACCTGTATAATACTGGTCTTGTAGGAGGAAACAAGAGGATTTCTGGTATATGTGAAAACATAAAAACCCCAAAATAGCCAACAGTCTGGAAAGACACACAGGACTAATTGAGAAAAACAGAAACTTGAATAAGCTTGCTTGCTCCAATAACCACTGTGTTCTAGAGAAGTCTGAAGGAAAAAAGAGTAATGTAGCCCATATGAATTTTCAAATGGACTTTTCAGGGTTTTTTCCCAGAGAAGGTCTCCACACTGCAGAGAAACTGCCAGGAGTAGAATAAAAATTAAGTGGGATAGGGACGTCTCAGTTTTATGAAACTTAATCTTAGATATGATATACCAACATTTTGTCTGTATCTATTTGTTGGAAGCAAGTCACTAATCCAGCCTCAAAGAGGAAGAATTACATAAGGGTGGTGTAAATACCAGAAAGTGGGTACCACTGAGAGCCATTTTATAAGCTGCCTACTGCAAGAGTTCATTCTAAATGGTGACAGAAAGATTTGACAGAGAAGCCAACATCTATATGTCTTGAAACATGTTTATGTGTTCATCAGGCAGACCAAAATGTAAAAGACATTCTAAACAGACCATGCAGCACAAGCAGAGATGAACACCCCTGCAAACTCCTCCTTCCCTTCTGGGAAAAACAGGTCTAGAAAATAGAGGCCTTGACTAGAATGCTTCAGAGATAAGGCTAGAAATGTGGGAAAAAGCCAAAGTACCAAAGGTCTATGCCTTAGTCAGTTTTCATTCCTACAACAATAATTTCTTAGGCTGCATGGCTTAATAGAAACTTGTTTTTCACAGTTACAAAAACTGAGAAGTAAAAGATCAAAGCACTGTCAGATCCAGTATCTGTTGAGGGCACTATTCCTGCTTTGCAAATAGCTATCTTTTTATACCCTCACATGGCAGAGAAAGAGAGGGGAAGCAAACCCTTTTGCGTCACTTCTTATAAGGGCACTAATTCCATCAGGAGAGTTCCACCTGATCACCTAATTATCTCTCAAAGGCCCCTACTCCAAATACCATTGTATTAGGGATGAAGGTTTCAATGTACAAACTTTGGGAGGAGTCGTTCAACTAGTAATAGCCTAATCTACTATGGTCTGATCCTTATGCTTAAATGCACTGAATTGTCACATTTTCTCAAAATTGATCAGTATTGTTGAGTATATTTCCAGATGGCCAATGCAAAACATTTCTCTAGTTTTGTTGCTTCCTGTTTTCTTTTTTTTTTTTTTTTTTGAGTTGGCGTCTCACTCCGTCGCCCAGGCTGGAGTGCAGTGGCCACTTCCGGCCACCACAGCCTCGACCTGCTGGGCTCCGGCGATCCTTCCGCCTCAGCCTTCCCAGTAGCATGCGCTACCACGCCCGGCTAATTTTTTTGATTTTATTGTAGAGATGAGGTTTCGCCTGCCCAGGTGGGTCTCGAACCCGCGGGCTCAGGCAATCCACTCACCTCAGCCTCCCAAGGCGCGGGATTACAGGATGAGCCACGAGCCCGGCTGCTTCCTGTTTTCATTAGCAATGATGTGACTACACCAGGAGCACTGCAGCTTTTGACCACCTCTTCCTGTCAAGTTTAACATATTTCATCTTAAGCCAGTCTGTTGTAAACAAAGAACTATATCCCTAATTATAGTGGCAAGGTCAAATATGTTTAATTTTCACCAATAACAAAATTTTTTAGACACAAATTATGGAATAACATCAAGGTATCAATTATATCATTTGTATACTCCTTTTCCCCAGCATTTGTTTGGAGTGAAATAATACTCCTAAAATATAATTTGGAATAAATAAAGATTTTTCCACCTTGATTATTCAAAGTAAGGGAAAATAAATATAAGGAAAAAAATTTAGGACTACAAACTATCTAAGAACCACAGATTAAGAATCCATGGTGTAATTGAATATGTGTGGCACAGTAGTAAATGGAAGAAACGCTCAACAACAAAATAAAGAGGAATTTCACTTGTAATGCTCACCCTATGTCAAGAATATAAGTATATATTAAGAAAGTCTAATATCTGACATTTTTCTCCCCTATATTCCCATAGCATTTTGCTTGTAATTCCCCTAAAACACATATTAGAGTTCACCTTATTAGAGTTGTGAATTAATATGTCTGATTCTCCCACTAGATAATGAGCCCTGGAGTGAAGAGATCTTATCTTATTTGACTTTATAACTCTGTCTAAGATTTATGCTTAACACAGAGAAGTTTCTCAGTGAATGTTGAGGACCTGAAGTAAATTTAAATAAAGACTTATTCTAAAATACAGATTACAAGAAAGCAACCCAAAAGAACTGCTCTTGTAATCAATATAACATCACATAATGGAAGATCAGTTTTCAAACTTTTCAAATCACCCAAGAATACAGGTTTAAAAATATTCAGTGATTATACATTTTAAGTTTAAGAAAATTCATTAATTATTCACTAACTTATATGCATTTATAAACTTAAATGTCCTATATGTGATAGAGACTGTGCATCTATTCTTATATTAATTTCTTATTACTAATGATGATACCTATTAAATTAATATCTATAACTTTCTAAACACTATGACAGGTGATTATGATAACTTCTGACACAAACTACCCAGAATTAATCCAAACATCTCAGGTTAAGGGAAATTCCTATACAAGACTAACCTCACTTCAGATACCAGCACAATTTCAGAAGTCCCCAGGACACTCTCACTTCTGACCAGATAGATATAAACACAGGTGTTCCCATTAGCCTTTCAGTTTCAATAATTTGCTAGAACAACTTACAAAATTTAGGGAAGCACTATACTTACAATTACAGTTTTATTGTAGCAAAAGGATACAAATCAGAATCAGCTAAAGGGAGAAATGCATAGGACATGGTCTAGGAAGGTCCTACATGCAAAGCTTTAATCATTGTCCCTTTTGAAGTCAGGACATATCCCAACGCATTAATGTGTGACAACACATCCAAAACATTATACAGTACAATACAAAGCACAAAGGTATTCACCAGAGCTTCAGATTCCAGAGTTTTTATTCAGGATTTATTACATAGGTACAATTGATTGAATTATTGACCATAAGGTTAAATTCAATCTCCAGTCCTTCTTTTCTCCATGAAGGACAGGCTAACATCATGTGACTCATAGCCCCAATTCTTTCATCACAGGGTTGGTCTTTCTGGTGTGACCTGCCCACATCCAGAGTCTTCTCATTAACTTTAAATACCTAGGGGCTCACTATAAATCACCTTGTTAGTATAAACTATCAGGGTCTACCAGTAACAATAAAGATAGTCCTACCTCTTGGATAATTCCAAGGATTTAGAATTTTAGGCTATTTCCCAGGAACTGGGGACAAAGGCCAGTCAAATTCTCTATTACATAGAAGTGTTTTTCATGTACTATTTAATAAAATCCCTATAATTCCTATATTCACCTGTGGAAGTGGGTGGTATTACTCTAGATCTTTGCAAATACAAGTTTAGATAGTAATAATTTTTCCAAGGTCATACAACTAATGAGTGGTAAGGCCAGATTTGAAGACATGCCTTTCTTTTTCCATTTCCTTTCTCCAAATTTAAGTAATCTTCTATCTAATTATGCTTCAAGTTCAGCATTTATTATCAAAATTAGTAATAATTTTCTATCTTCTATATGATAGTTGCATGGTCATGATTTCAACAGAAGAAAGAGAATTTATGTGAAAGATATTTATTAGAATTTATATGAAGATATAATTATCATCAAAGTCAGGGAGGCAATGAAAAATTAAGGACAAAAAAAACTTGAATTTTAATTTCTGCCAGGTCCTAATTAGCCACTAAATCTGTGACTTTAGTCAAGCATTTATAATCTGAATATCAGTTTCTATCTATAAATGCTTACCTATATTTCAGTATTATGAAATTTAAATAACAGCTGTGAAAGCAGAAGTTATGTTCCCCAAATTCCTTTATTTTCCTCTATTTATCCATAGCACCTAACACCTCATAACATTTCATATGATTTAAATATGTATGTTCAATAATTAAAAAGATTGTGAACTTCACAATCACAGAGAATAAGTTTTTTAATGTTATATCCCAAATCTTCAGATTAGGTTATGGTCAGTAGTAGAAACGCAAATTTTGACACATATGGTACATGGTATAAACCATGAATAGACCGAAGTTTAATTAAACCTATACTAACTGGAAATATACTTAATGGTAAAATGTTACAAACTTCTCCTTTGAGGTTAGAAATAAAATTAGGATCCCTAATATGACCACCTCCAGTCAAAGGTTAGAACTGAAGAAATTACACTGATATTTTTTAATTATATGATTATCTACAAAGAAAATTCAAAAGATTCTCTTAAAAATTATTAGAATTAATAAATAAGAGTACTAAGATTTCTGGATACAAAGGCAATGGAGCATTAGTTGCATTTCTACTTACCAGTAATAAGCCTTAGAAAATGAACTTTTTTGGGTGGAGGGAAGCAGGCATGGTGGCTCATGCTTGTAATCCTAGCACTTTAGGAGACTGAGATGGGAAGATTGCTTGAGCCCAGCCTGGGCAACATAGCAAGATCTCATCTCTACAAAAAGTTAAAAACTTAGCCTGTCTTGCTGGTGCATGCCTGTAGTCCCAACTACTAAAGCTGCTGAGGTGGGAGGATTGCCTGAACCCAGGAGTTAGAGGCTGAGGTGAGCCGTGATTGTACCACTACACTCCAGCCAGGGCAACAGAGTGAGACCTCAACTCAAAACAAAAATGAACTTAAAAAAAAGTTTTTAATAATATCAAAAATACCAAATTCCTAGGAATGAATAACAAAGAAGACAAAAGACCTCTATGTAGAAAACTCTAAAATAATAATGGAGCATTTAGAGACCCTTTAATTTTAGAGAAGATTTAAATAAAAGAATATAGTATGTTTGTAAATTTAAAAATTAATCATTATTAAGATATCAAATATCCCCCAAATGTATCTATAACTTTAGAGCAAACTCTCAATTAAAATCTCTCTATCTCTCTCTCTCTCTCTCTCTCTCCTTCTTTCTCTTTGTGTGTGTGTGTGTATATATATGCGTATACTGGGAAAAATCCAACAATCTTACGAAGAACAAAGAGAGAGGATGTTGCTTAACAAATATTAAAAATTATAAAGCTACAATAAGATAACATGGTGTGGAAATAGGAATAGACAAACCAATGAGATAGAATAAAAAGCACAGAAACTGATATACATATGTTAGGATATTTGATTTACAATAAAGGTAAACGCAGAGCAGTGGAAGAAAGAACTCTTTACAATATATAATGCTGAGACAGTGGCTATCCACATAGAAAAAAAAAGAGAACTTAACATCTACCTCACACTGTTAATAAAAACAAAATTTTTAAAAGTAAATTTCAGGTGATGATAGTTCTGTGTGTGAAAGGCAGAACAACAGGTTTAAGAAATACTCTTCTTAAACAGAACATGAAAGTACTAACTATAAATAGAAAGACTGATCATTTGGGCAACATCAAGAGACTCTATTAAGAGAGTAAAATGGCAAGCTACAGGGTAGAAGAAAATCATTTCAATACATATATAACCTATCATTTGTTTTCTAGAAAATGTGAATAATTCTATACATCAATAAGAAGACAACAAAACAATTTTAAAAGTGAGCAAAAGACTTGACCAGGCACTGTACAAAAGAGGATGTCCAAATGATCAATAGCATAAGAAAATGCCTTTAACATCATTAGTCACCAAAAAATACAAATTAAAATCCCAGAGAGAGTATACTAAACACCCAACTGAATGGCTAAAACTTAAAGAGCTGAAATAGTAAGTGTTGGTGAGGATGTGGAGCAATAAAAAGACTTATACTGCCAGTGGGAATGTAATTTTGTACAACCACTTTGTAAAACAGTTTAGAATTTGTACTAAAGTTCAAAATACATTTATCCTATGACTCAACAATTCCACTCCTGGGTGTACACCCACAAAAATGAGAGCACCTATGCAATCAAGAATTAAATACAAGAATATTTATAGCAGCATTCTTTGTAGTAGCCAAAAGGCTGAAAAACAATATAAATGTCCATTAACATGAGACTGAATAAATGGTGTTACATGCATACAAATATTTACAGCAGTGAAAATTAACAAACTGCAATGACATGTACCAACATGGGTGAATCTCACAAGTATATTGAAGAAAAGAAGCCAGGCCAAAATCTCCACAAACTATATAATTCTATTTACATAACAATTTTAAAACAGGTAAAGGCAAATTATTGTTGAGAAAATCATAAAGAGAAACTTGGAAGCAATTACCATGAAATTCAGGATAACATACTTCTCAATGAAAGGAGGAATGGTGATCAGGAGGCATATCCAGGTGCTTCTCTGTCTTGACATTCTTCTTTCTTTGCTTGGATGATGATTAAATAGCATTTTGGAATGAATCATTGATTCAAAAAGTTTTAGTTTTTGCCCTTTATTCTATGTGTATATGTCACCATAAGGAAAGGTTTATAAAAATATGAAGGGATGGTTTATAAAAATATGAACTTCACATTGGCAATTATCTATTAAAAGGGAAGGAAATAATAAAAGCAAGAGGGGTGCAAAAGGGGTTTAAGTGTAACATTTATCTCTGAAAAGACATCTGAAGAAATGATATCAAATATGAACAGGTTAAGTCTCTTAAGTCTAGTGAACATTACATTATTATTCTCACACATTTCCGTAAGTTTGAAATATCAGAAAATAATCATTTTTAAAGGAATCTTACTATTCATTAATATTTTCTATATCCCAAGGGACCCACCTAATGCATAAGGTGTTTGGCTCCTACCAAATAGTAGTAGCCAGCTAAGTTGGCCTTAGAACTTTCTGTTTCCTCCTCGGGTTCCTCCTCCTAAGCTTTTTGCAGGGCTGGTTGATTTTTGTCAATCAGTTTTCAGTTTAAAAGCTCCTTCTATAGAGAAGAGAGATTTTCTGAGGGGGTATCCACCATTCTCTACCCGAATACTTCATCTCTATTATATTCCCTTTTTACTTTCTTCATTAGTCACCATTTGAAATTACATTTTCATTTCTTTTTACCTTTTTGTTGTCTCATTCCCTTTACTAACATGCAAAGTCTAAGAAAGCAGAATATCTATCTATATCTATATCATGCACCACCATTCCCTCAGAGTGTAAAATGATGCCTGGTAAATAGTAGACATTTAATAAATAACTATTTGTTTGACAAATGGCTTACTTGAAGCAATCAAAATTTTGCTATGCATTTCATTTTCTTGGCATTATAGATATTTAATATATTATTACAAGCCGGGCTCGGTGGCTCAGCCTGTAATCCCGCGCCTTTGGGAGGCTGAGGTGAGTGAATTGCCTGAGCCCGCGGGTTCGAGACCCGCCTGGGTAAGCGAGACCTCATCTCTACAATAAATCAAAAAATTAGCCGGGCGTGGTAGCATACGCCTGTAGTTCCAGCTACTTGGAAGGCTGAGGCGGAAGGATCGCCGGTGCCCAGCAGGTCGAGGCTGCGGTGGCCGGGAGCGGCCGCTGCACTCCAGTCTGGGCGACAGAGTGAGACTCCAACTCAAAAAAAAAAAAAAAAAATATATATATATATATATATATATTATTACAGCTATACATATATAATGGAAGAATAAAAGATGAACTTAGGAAATCTGTCAGGATAAGTGAGATTTATTAGCACAATTCAGACTGTAAGCTATCAGTTGCTATAATAAGATAACTACAAGATAAAATGATGATGATCCACATTTCAAATAAATTTTAAAAGAAACATTTAAATGATTTAGACCCAGAAGGAAAAGAAGTTAGAAATAATTCCAAATAATTAATATATTCTTTGTACTGCACAAGGTAACGCTATCTCTCAAAACCAGACTCTAAAACATTATAGAGGAAAACAGAATCTGAAGTGGTCAAAGAAAAAGTATACTTCCCATCTGAATCTAGTACTCAGCATGATACAAAAAAATAGTTAAATTATCAATATTGGTAGAAATTTTAAAAGAAAAGCATTTTTAAAGAAATATCCAAACTAAATTTATGTTGCAAAAATCTGTTTGGTAATACTTGTAAATTCCGCAATTGAAATTGTGATGTTTAGAATAATTCAATAAAACTGACTTTAATTTCTCACAAAATTGTAAGAAAATACCTCAGTAATGAAGAGTTTACTTGTAAGAATTAGCAAGTTTTTAGAAAGGGAGGAAATTTCATTTCACATCTGGTAAATTACAAAAACTATATTTCATTCCTAAAAGAACACAGAACTTCTTTTTTTAAAAAATCAAGATATCCAGCATTTTATAGCATTGTATTGAGCAATAATAGTGATAACAATTTTAAGTTAATTGTGTGTTAATGGACTGAGTTAAATTTAAAATGGCAATCAGCAAAAAGTTAGTAAATATTTATCTTGCTTAAATCACACAATAATCTGTAAATATCATGAAGCAGCCACTACATAAAAACACTATCAAATTACAAAAAATGTATATAATATTTTAGAATGTTGACATAAAATACAAAAAACAAAATACACAACCAAAATGCTTAAAGGGAGAGAAAAATATAAGAAGAAAAATATATAACTGAAATTTTTTTAAAAACACAAGGAATGTTTGAAATAACACTTCATAAAATGACTCTTTTAAGAATAATTATCTTAAATACTTTTTATGGCCATTTTAAAAGAATCTCTTTCTAGAGACACAGATATATGCTTTTATTTTCTTTTTAATCTTTAATTATTTGATACTTGTTTGTGTGGGTTTTAAAAATTATTATTCTCTTTCATTTTTTTCTTCCCAATCTATTGTTAGACATTTTTTCTTTAGTTACTTCTTTTCACAGTGTGAAAGAAGGAACTCTACTGGTATTATTTGAAGATTGTTTCATGTTCAAAGAAACTAGTGCTTTTATGAGAAGCATGCTTTATTTTAAACTAATAACTATGATATCGGTTAATTTAATGTGATAATAACCAGTGTGCCCCACTTGTTTTCATTCAAATTAGAAGTTTGCTACAAAAATGATGAGTTGATCACTAACTGGATTTTGTTAGGAGTCAGGTCTCATTTTATAATATGTATTGACTATATATAATGGGTCTCAATCTGTGTTATGCAATGAATAATAACTAAAAAAGAGACACCATCCTTCCTTTCGAGGGAATCAAAATCCTTTGGAAGAGTTTGACGTGTAAGTAGATAATTATTATACTATGCAGAAAGAAAAAGACCAGTGGAAATACGTAAGCAGCAATCAAATTCATGGGTTTAAAATAAAAATTCTTAGGCTATCCTACCCATAAGCATTTCAACAGCTTGCTTCACATATTTAAAATAAAACAAAATGAGACAAAAAACCTCCTTGGGTTCCACATAACCTTCCAACAACTATATATGGTCATATATTTTCCCATTCTTCCTTATCCAAACTTCCTGAATGTTGCCTAGACTAGCTACCACTTTCTCACCTCCCATTTAGTCCTGAACCCAAGTGATCCACATGTGACAGATCCACTCATCTTGCTACCCTTCAGCCACTCTTGACACTCCTGGACATGCTTGTGGACTTAAAGCACTATTTCCTCTGTTATCTGGCTTTACTCGATAGTGTATTGCTTCTAATTCCCCTGTTTTCTTATTCTCTGTTTCTTCTGTGAGTGCCTACTTCTCTACCAACTATTAAATGTGGGTGTTGCTTAGGACTGTGCTCATGACCCACTTTCTTCTTGGGTGGTCTCAGTCACTCCCCATAGCACCAACTGCATCAATATTTTAACCACTTTCAAATTTGGATTAGTAACCCAGACCTCAGTTCTGATAAGTAGATATATTTATTCAACTGATTTCTAAACACTTCTATGCCAAAATTCCTTCAATAGAATATATCCATAACTACATCACATAATCCTTTCCCCAAGACAATTGGTTCCCCTTCCCTATTTTCTCTTTATAAAATTGCACAATCACTACCTAGTTGCTATAGCAGAAACCTGAGACCTACCCTTCACAGCTCCCACAAGCCTTTGCGCCACTCATATCAAGTCCATCACCAAATTATCTTTAAAAGTAATTCTTTGCTCTCCAACTCCATTCCCACCACCTTAGTTCAAGCACCCATATTTTCTTTTCTGAACTTCATCAATAACTCTCACCTAGTCTCCATACTTTTAGCTCTTCAATAAACTTCTCTCACTGCATGAATTGTGATCATTCTTTAAGAAATTCCACCTACACCATTTTTATGCTTAAAGACTTTCAGTGGCTGATACAAAGAGGAGCTGGGTTTAGTGGTGTTTCCAAAGTATAACATATAGTATTTGATATATGGAGTGGGAAAGAGAGAGGATTCTAAGATGTTTTTCAAATTAGCTTGAGATATTGGGACAATGATATTATTTTAAAATTTCACATTTTCTGGGCAGAGAAGAGAAGAAAAACTCAGTATCAGACTTGCTGAGTTTAGAGTAGCTATAAAATCAATAGCTGTGGGAAAGACAGAAGCTAAAGACTCAGTTGCTAAAGTTATAGACATGAATCAAATTCCCAGGAAAAATCTGCAGAGCAAAAATTAAGGACCAAAAATGGAATCCTGAAGAATACTAACATCTAAGGGAAAAGAGTAACAGAAGACGAGAAGCAAAGAAAACTGAAAAACAAGAGGGAAAGAAGAAAACTAGGAAGGTTATTTGAACCCTAGGATTAGGTAAAAATGTATACTGCCTTTTAGTATACACTGAGCTCAGTTCTAAACAATATGGCTTTTTGGAGAAAAATGAACAATGGAAGAAAAAAATACATAGTACAATTGATCCTTGGATAATACAGGTCTGAACTGTATGAATCTACTTAAATGTAGATTTTCTTCTGTCTCTGCCACACTTGAGACAGCAAGACCAACCTTTCCTGTTCCTCCTCATCCATCAACACAATGTGAAGATGATAAGGATGAAGACATTTATGATGAATCATAAGTATATGTTCTCTTCCTTATGATGTTTAATAATCATTTGGTTTACTTTATTTTAAGGATATGGTATATAATGCATATATAGTATATAATGAATAGTTAAATGTGTGTTAATTAACTATTCATGCAATTAGTAAGACTTCCAGTCAACAGTGGGCTATTAGCAGCTAAGGTTTGGGGGCATCAAAAGTTTTGGATTTTCAACCGTGCAGGGGGCCAGAGCCCAAAGCCTCACATTGTTTAAGGGCTGACTATAATTTGGTGATTGTCTTTATGAATTGAACCTGGTATTTTTAGATAGGGTTGAGTGAATCTTGAGTGAATATTGCTTCTTATCTTATTTTACATTGTCATTGATCTATTTAAGGTTCTCCCTTATTTTAGTTATTTATTTTTTTCTTAGCTCTCGTACTCACCATTTTAATAGGTGACCATTCTATTGTGTTTAAAGAATCCTTTTTTGTATGTATTCTTGTAAAGCGTGCTCTGATTAGTGAGCAGATATTATTAATTAAATAAGTGGTATTGCATAATGTATTTCATTATGATCCTTTCTTTTCCATAGCCATATGTATTTTAATAACCATTCATTGTTATGTGTATTTCTAATTCATTGCTTCTAATTGCTACATGGTAATTTTTCATGATGTACAATCATCACACTTTACCTATTGCCTTAGTCCAGGCTGCTATAACAAAGTATCATAGACTGAGTGATTTAAACCACAAACATTTATTTCTCACAGTTCTAGAAGATGGAAGTCCAAGATCATAGTGTCAGCATGGTCAGGTTCTGCAGAAGGTTCTCTTCCCAGTGGCAGACTGACAACTTCTCCCTGTGCTCTCACGTGGTGAAAGAAGTGCAAGAGCAATCTCTGGGTACCTTTTATAAGGGCACTAATCTCATTGATAAGGGCTCCTCTTCGTGGCCTAATTATCTCCCAAAAGCTCCATCTCCTAATTATCATCACATTGGTGGTTAGGATTTTAATATATAAATTTTGGGGAGACATAAACATTCAGTCCATAGCACCTATCAACTATCTCTATGATAAACACTCAGGTTGCTTCCAACTCTGACCAATAATAATAGGGCAATAACATTTCCATTCACATATGTCCTTTTATTGTCCCATGTAAGAATGTCTTTGGGTTGTATATTCAGCAGCATGATTGATAGATCAAAGTGCGTGCATATAATTAATTCAAGGATGCTATTCAACCTCATAAAATGTTCTTCACTAAAAAAATAAAATTTTCCATAAAATCACATTGTTCTAATGATGGAAGGACTTCAGTCTAAAAAGATTCATTAAATAGTGCTATTAAAGCAGTATTTTATATCTATAAGTGGTGGTATATAACAATTAGTTGGCTTCCCAGTATGCAACTGGAATTCACGTAGCTTAAGAGAAGATAACTGTACCTTTAGCTTAACCTTGATTGAGTTGATCTCCATCATTATTGTAATTGATTCAGGCCTGGACACACCACTCAACTGGGGACAAAGATATATTTGCTGAGGATGTCTCAAAAAGAAGTTTCTTCACTATTCTAAAATAATTCCCAGAAGAGGATCTTTCTTCTGGTGGGAAGTGACCACAGAGTCTGATAGCCCCCTGAAGTTCCTAACAACTATTTTACTTCCATAATGGAAGTCAGTCTGAGGATTAAAATAACACAAAGCTGGAAAAAGCCATGAGCACTACAGATAAACTGATACTGAGTCCCAAGTTTTGGACTTTCAGTTAAGTTAGTATACCTTTTTTCTAGGTGAAATAAGCAGTTCAGAGTTCCGACATTCTAGCTATATGGCATTAGGCAAGTTATGTATCTTCTCTAAGCTTCCCTTTCCTCATCTATAAAATGGAATTTCTATAGTATTTAATTCATACAGTTATGTGAGGACTAAATGAGGCATGTAAGACACTTTGCACAAATTGATCAATTTGAGGTAGTTGTAAGATACTATTTATTGTTATTATTATTTGTATGAAGGACATTATTACTATTAGACTACAGCAAATCCAGGTTTCACTCTCAAATCAGAAAGGGAGGCTTCCCAGCTGTTCAGAACAAAACCTGCATACAGCATACCTTAAGAGGTTCAATATAGGTCAAGATAGTTTTTCTGTTTCAGAGATTTTTTTTTTTTCAGGGCAATGAAAGACTGATTCACAATAACCAAAAATCACAAATGACTAATAAACTTGAGTGGAAAGTTGTTTGGTTATGTGCTAATGGTAACAGCCAAGTGGGCCAAATTATCCTTTCATCTTCTCAAAATCTTTTATCTTCTATAGGAAAATATATGTGGAACAACAATTACTTTAAGTGAGTTATTGGTGAGGTCTGAATCAGAGAAAATGGAGTTCTATGAGAATTTTCGGGTAGATGGAGCTATTAAGCTCTGATGACCTGATGTACCCATCTCCGCCATGGGATAAAACTGACAAGGAAGCCACTGTGCTTACTATGCTGTCTGCTTAGGATCTTTCCCCTGCAAGTGATAGGGACAAATTCTTATATTTCAAGATTCCAATTTTGCTATGTTCCATGTAGAACAGTGGTTTATATTTAACATAGACTTTATACTATAGCAAGAGTGATTTTTGATACTACACTCTTCATTGTATTCAGTCATAAGAATGAATCCTGGCAGCATCAGATTGTTCTAGTCTCCTAAGCAATACACTTAAATTGTATTTTTTTGTACAGAGATCATATCCTTAATTGTTATTTTTCTACTTTTATTATCAGATGTTTATCTCCAAGCTCAGGGGGCCTTTATTATGGCCCCACATGCTATCTGTGATGTTCTTTGTTCAAGGTCACATTCTGTTTTAGTACCCATGATCCTTGCAGATCCTGAGGAAAAAACATCAGCTTTCAAAATCACCCTCCCACACACATACACACACACACAATGTCATCACTTAAGTAGAAGTCAGGATGCCGTAAAAGTTAGCCAGTGTCCTAGTCAGAGCTAATGTCTCAGTCAAAGCCAATGCCATGGTCAGACCCACAGTTCTGTAAGGCTCTAATTTTTTCTAAAGCCCTTTTCAAATTTTGCCCACCTACAACCCCATGGCATTTTCATGACAAAAGGGCCCAAGGAAAAGTTTTCTAATATTATTTTATTCTGTATCGTTTTTTCCTCCATTTTCTAAATTATAAGCTCTAATGCATTTAGCATTGGCTTACAAAGATTCTAAGTTACCATTTTGCTACCACGATGAAAGCCAGCTTGAGGATAAAAATAACACAAAGTTGGAAAAAGCCATAAGCATTACAGATAAATTGATGCTGTGTCTGAGGTTTTGGACTTTATAATATCATTGAGGATAGCACCCTATGAGTTATATTTTTTAAAAAGAATTTTAGTGCTAATTTTTTAAAAAGAAAATTAATCCAAAGTACTGGTTCTCAAAATTCAGTTCTTAGGACACTACATTAGAGTTTACATCATACTTGTTAACATTATAGTTACTTGTTTATTTGACAAACAGATAATTGTTCTTTTGTGCAATGAACCAGGCCAAGCAATGAGGACACAGCTGTGAAGATGGAGGTTGGGAAGGTTGGCCTAGATCACCGCCTACTGTTAATGAGTCAGCTATCCATAAACTAGGTATTTTTGCCCAGATGATCAAGTAAGTCAGGATTTCCATGTTTGGAAACCGTTTTTATAAAGTAATTAGTTTAGAAACAACAAGAGTAAAGAAACCAGAAAGGAGCAATTAGAGAAATTCTAGCCATCCGAAGCTATTGTGCCTGGGGGAGATAAAGAAAGATACCTTGCAGAGAAGGGAGTATGGAACAGGGTCAAAAATAACTACCCTTTACATCTGAACTCCAATTTATTAAAATATTAGTTATCTTTATTATTATTATTAAGCCTGTGTTATATGAGATCTCTGTAACCTTAACTTATTAACATTCTTCAACATAAAACAAAGCGTTACATCTAAAATTGGGAACCCCCCCAAAACAAGCATGCAATTGTTTCCTACCAACTTTGGCAAATGAGGTATATTCCAGTAGATTTCTAAAAGAGGTTATTTTCGTGACTCAAAAATAAAGACAGCTGTTAACTTTGCATGTATGAATTTCCCCATGCAGGCAGAGTATTTTATCGCAGAAGATAAACATATGAGAAGTAAAATGTTGAAAGAAAAGCTGCCCAGAAATATTTAGAGGGAAAAAAATAAGTTAAAAACAGAGATTGTTTTTTCTTTATGAGGAAATATCAAGGAATAAAACAAGAAAGAAAGAAAAGGAAAAAAAAGGGAAAATAAAACACAACCACACACCCTGAGGAACAAGAGACAGAAAATCTATGTAGCCATAAATAACTGCCTTGTCAGAGAATCTATACCTATCCAAGGAGGCCAATTTGAGAAATGAGAGCAAAGATAGGGAAGACTCAATCACACCAGTTATTGAAAAGAAAAAAGCAACAAATAAAAGAGACAGAAGGTATGCACCTGACTCTTCTGTGAAAACGAGTACAGATTGAATCTACTGGTTTTCATGTTTTCAAGGAGTTTTGTTTTACCAGGACTTGAGATGAAATGAAAGAAAAAAGGGGCCTTTCCCTTTCCCCCTAAGAGCTCCAAGTCCCCTACAGAGTGACCAGAAATCACTCCAAACTATCTCTCAGCGTTCAATCAACTACCTTCATTTTTCATCCAATTCCATATTTTTCCTTTCCTGACATATTCTGTTCCATTCTCTCCTATTGCAAGGGGTACTGTTCCAACTAGAAAGAAAAGATGGAAGGAAAAAAGTACTGGGATGACAAACAGAGAGGATCATGTCAATCTCATGTGTACCCATGCATCCTTTAACTCTGTCACAGAAGTAATCACACTTTGTTTATTTGTTCCTGTGATAGCTAATTTTATTGACTGGGCTAAGGGATACTCAGATACTGAGATTTCTGAGTGTGTCTATGAGAATGTTTCCAGAGAGATTAGCACTTGAATCTATGGACTGAGTAAAAAAGATCCACCTTCATCAAAGTAGGTAGGTACTTTCCAATTCATTGATGGCCTGGATAGAACAGAATTTCAAGGGAAAGCAAATTCTACCTCTGTCTTTTGGAGTTGGGGCTGTCACCCTTTGGCCTTCAGTTTCCAACTGAGAGTTACAGCATCAGCTCCTTTGGGTCTCAGGACTTCAAACTTGGACTGAATTATACCACTGGCTATCCTGGTTCTCCAGCTTGCAGACACATATCATGGGACTTCTTGGCATCCATAATCACATGAGCCAAATCCCACAATAAATAAATAAATAATTGTGTGTGTGTGTGTGTGTGTGTGTGTGCATGTACACACACCCTATTGGTTCTGTTTTACTGGAGAACCTTGACTAATACAGACCATATCGCCTCTAGAAGCAGATATTCTGTGAATTTTTCCATTTTATCCTAAGTCTTGAATAGGGAAATGTCAAATATTTTATATTAAGAATTTTTTAAAAGATACTTTTTTAAAATCCAGCCTAAGAGCCAAGTACTTCAAAGAATTTATGCTATTTGGCATTGTGGCAGAGCTCAGACCCAGCGAGAAGAGTGTCAAGCAAAGGAAACCCTTTTCCTTCCATCTAGCACTCTAGTACTTCAGAGTTTAAGAACTGGATAATCATTCCACCAACAAGTGTAATCAAAAACCTACCATGATACATTAAAAACATGGTTGGCATAAAATACATGTCACATAGGATCTAGGCCGTGAAAATTTTACAATAGAGGAAAAAGATGTAAACACGAAATAATTAATAAGGTAGACAGCTTCTTATATTCAATAATATTGACTTGATTTAAGGACTAAATAAAATTATGTAGAACAAATAATTTGTGAATATGAATGTAAATGATAAATCAAGTACAATATATGTAGAAAATAAGTGCATAGTAAGTTAGAAAGGAAGGTAGAAGTTATTAGATATGACAAATTCAAGATATAATTATAGTGTTGAGAAATGTTTAAGATAAAAATTCTGAATGTGGTTATTAATCAGAAGGTTAAATTAAAAGCTAAAAGCAATTTCTAAACACGTAAATTATATTCATATTTCTTACAGAATGTTAACCTTCTTAAGGATTTTTATAAATTATAAATCAGAATATATAAAATATTTTAAATCAGTAAAGGATAAAATATTAATCATTGATTTTCTTCTCTTTAAAATCTAACAAATTTTCCCTTTTCTTAAAATACTCTATTTTTTTTCAAAAATGTATTATCTAAAGTAAAATATTTATTCATTCTTGATCAAAGAGTAATTTATATTAAAATATATTTTCCCTCTGCTATTTTATGAAACTCAGATTCACAAAAGAAATTGAAGAGCAGGCAGATAATAAAAAACATTGCAATTATCTGTAATCCTATCACTCAGAGGCAGGCATTGTAAACAATTTGGAATATATCCTCTAGTGTATTTAATAAAAAAGGAATCATATATGCTGCTTTTTGCCTATTTTCTTTATTTAACAACTTATCTTGAATCAAAATATTCTCTTAAGACAAGAAAAATTTTAAAATTTTATCTTAAAACTTATATATATAAATTTTGCTTTCACTGGTACAGCCTCTGTGGAAAACAGTGTGGCAACTCCTAAAAGATCTAAAAATTGATCTTCCATATGGCCCCACAATCCCCCTACTGGGAATATACCCGGAAGAACTCAAGTTACTCTATAAAAAAGATGCCTGCACACATATGTTTATCGCAGCATTGCTCACAATAGCAAGAACATGGAACCAACCATGCTGCCCATCAAAAGAGGACTGGATTTAAAAAATGTGGTACATATACATGATGGAATATTAAGCAGGCATAAAGAAGAACAAAATCATGAACTTCACAGCAACCTGGGTGGACTTAAAGTCTATAATACTGAGTGATCTTTTCCAGATACAAAGAACTGAGTATCATATGTTCTCACACATTAGTGGGTCTTGAATAACTATCGTAATACTATAAGAAAAGGATTGGCAGTAGTGGGAAAATACAGAGGGGAAGGGGCAGGGAGGTGGCATTGGCAGTAGTGGGAATCTGCCTGGGGAAGAGGGGAAACACCTTATCAACAAGGATATCTGCATAATAAACATTTGCATACCTAATCCTGAATTGTACCCCACATCTTTAAAGTAAAAAAAATTTTTGCTTTCAAATTTAATGTATTATTTATCAAATTTCTTAAGTAGTTTCTGTTTTTTTCTTAATTTTCACTCTATAGTGCATGAAATATGTGGAGTCAAATAATTTTAACAATTATAAAATCAAAAGCAGTTAGAATTATTTCAAAATGAAGTCAGGTGTAGTGCAAAGAAACTGTATCAACCTCAAATACCAAATCAGAAAATGTCTCTAAGATGACCAAGGTCATCAAACCTGAATTCAGGTTCTGGCTCTGCCACTGAGCATCTATGCCCTTTTAAGAAAGCTACGCTTCACTTCATGATCTATGAAAGAGACATTAAATAATCTAGCTAGAGTACTAGATATAAAATATTCTAGAAATGGAAATACAGATAAGTGTAAATATGCAGTGTTTGTGCTGACATTCTCAAATTTCAGTGGCTTTGGTTTGAAGACTGTCTCCATTCTATAAGTTGCTAAAAGAATTGAGTTCATAATGAACTCTATGCAGAAAATGGCAAAACAAAATTCTGGTCAGTGTTCTAGAAACTACTCTTTCAGAAAAAAAGAAAAAGTATCTGGAGAATCTATTTTGGCTTTTAAAACAATGCCAATCAAATTCGCTCTATTCCCCTACTTCCATATAAATGACTTTCCTTTCTAAATAAATCTGTTTGTAACATTTTAAATAGAAGAAATTTATAAATCTAACCAACACTTGTGATCTCTACCCTTGTTTATTTTTAATATAAAGTATAGACACAGACTACTCAAAAATGATATATGAATAATCATCAAAAAGTAAACTCCAGAAAAAGTTGTAAGAGCTTGCTTTCACAGCCTGTGATCAGATTAAACAGAATTTTGCACTTACAAAGCATGTTATAATGTATTAATAGATGCTGTAAAAACAAAAATTATTGTATGCATTTAATTATAAATGGGTGATTTCAGATAATTGACTATCAGCATTGCCCAATAGAAGTTTTGGTGATGATAGAATTATCTAATATCTGCGGTGTCCAAATGCCTGTCACTATCGACCACTTAAAATGTGGCTAATGCAAATGGATGCTTTTTTAAAAAGTATTTAATTTAATTATTTTATATTTGAATAACCACTTGTGGCTAGTGGCTATTATATTGGACAGCAAGATATAGACTATATAAGGAACAGGAAATTTAATTAAGTAGTATATTTCTATAGTAAAATATTTCTGAGACATTTGATGAACATTGATGTATTTTTCCTTCTGTAAGTCAATATGAAGTGATTGAATGAACTTTGCCATTTAATTTACTTTAAAAATTCCCATAAGAAAAAAGTATTAATATAGTAATTAGGATTAGTGCTGGACAAATTAGATCATAAACCATACTTTTAAAATAGAAATATATAAACTTCTATTTTTGTTCTAAAGCACTTTGTTTAATATGGCAAAAATCACCTAAAGATATCTTAACAACCTAAAGATACTTTAGTTTCAGAGTATTCAAATACAACTTACTTTTTTTAAAAGTTAATATCTAAACAGTAGCATAAATATTGATAAATGTTCAGATGATGTACTGATTATGTTAACTTCTCTTATTTATCATAACATTTATAGTTAAAATAAATAGAATTAAGTGTACAACTTGGGTTAAAATAAAAATTAAGAAACATAATTAGCATTTTAATTGTTTTTCAAAGTCAAAATTCCGTGCTGGGTGCAGTGACTCACTCCTGTAATCCCAGTACTTTAGGAGGCTCTGGTAGGAGGATTGCTTGAGTTTGAGACCAGTCTCGGCAACATAGTGAGATCTTGTCACTACAAAAAAAGTAAAACTTAGCTGACCATGGTGGTGTGTGCTTGTAGTTCCAGCTACTTGGGAGGCTGAGGTGAAAGAATCAGCTGAATCCAGAAGGTTGAGGCTGCAGTGAGCTGTGACTGTGCCACTGCATTCCAGCCTGGGCAACAGTGAGACTCTGACTCATGTTTTTTTAAAAAGTTAAAATTCCTACTATTTCAAAGCAATTATAAATAGTACTCTTCATAGATCTTTTAAAATTATGGTTAATTAAAATATGTATTGACTCAATAAATGTTAAAATTACATAAAAATATATGTGCTAATATGCTTAAGGACATATACAATATACCTCAGCAATACAGAACAAGTTAAAAAACTCTCAAATTCTTCTAGAAAATAAATCATGAAAACCTATGTGTATTTAACAATTAATTGGAGAAAAACTGACAGTTTTTTGCTTCTCATTCTATTAGCTTATTCGCATATGACATTTCCAAAAGCAGAAGCCAGCATTCCAAAAGCCCTCTGAAAAGAAATGGGGGTTGGGGGCGGTCCTAGTAAGTGTGGGATGGGAGATGAGGGTTAAAGCACACCACAGGAGAAGGGAAAGGAGTAGGGTCGTTTCTTCTTGGTACTAAATCCAAATGAAGATCTTTGAAGGTTTTAAGCACTGAAAGATTTAACTATCTTTACCCACCCATTCATGTTGTTCAAAATAAAACCCACGATAAAATACAAACTTTACCACTGTGCTATATAAACTCTGGATGTTAGGATAGTCATCAAAAAATAGCCAGGCACAGTAGTGCACACCTGTAGTCCCAGTTACTTGGAAGGATGAGACCAACAATTCAAAGCTGTAGTTGGCTATGATGGTACCTGCAAATAGCCACTGCACTCCAGCCTGGATAACACAGGAAGACCCCATCTTTAAAACAAAAACAACAGCACCAATGAAAAGAGTTTGACATTCTCTGAATGAAGAAATTGGCTCTGGTGAGTCACATTTTATTTACCTATAAATTTAGTTTTTATTAGTACAACAGTAGCACTTACCTATATTTTAAACAGAAACAGAAAAAGACTACTTTTTGTAGGAGGAAAAACATAGAAGACAGTAAAGTAGTAGTGACTTGTCACCTCCTCTCTTTCTAACTTTTTATTGTGTGAAGAAAAAAGAGAGCCCTAAGTCTATTTAAAAAGACATCTATGGCTGCTATTACAGAAAAATAAGACAGTGGGGCAATTAAAATCCAATGTAGTAGAAAGAGACTGCTGACCCTACTGAGACATTATTGGCTGAGCTTACATATCTTAAGAAAAAGGACAGAAAGAGAGTGCTTTTATGTTTAATACCTAAATACTTGTCAAATACAGTAAGAGAAAACAAGAAGTGGAGATAATCATGCTAAAATTCTCAAAGATAAGTAGCTGGAAAAAAATAGTAATTCTTCTTTTTGATCTTTCAACTGCCAACTCGTTGCCAGGGGGCTTTAGTGATGCTGACACCCTGAGAGAGAGTCACCCACGGATAATATATAAATTAATAATGATAGAGAGCAGATAGAAAGAAAACATAGGGGAGGAAGCAAGTGTTTACAATCTGCACCGATTACAAAACTAACGGAAGATATGTTCCCAAGAGAAAACAAAAGTTAGACTAGCTTGGTTAGTCAGAATTTACACTATGGAACAGATACTGTTATATTAACAACAAAATAAAATTAGCACATTGAGTGTCATTCCCCATGATACAAGCCTTGAGTCACATTAAAGGCATTTTATGGGTCTGCTTAAATGAGGGGAAGCCTCATGACTTCGTTATGTATTTTCAGCCTGGCAAAAGTCTATCTATAGCCAATACAGCCATGTTAATGACAAAGAAATTTTTTTTAAAAACATTCTGGAAACAAAAGACATATTTAAGTGATTGGCCATGAGTTTAATCAGTTGAATGTGTACCAAGAGGCATAAAACTCCTTTAGAAATACTATGGGCACCACTTACACTAAAAGGACCTGGCTAATTAATACGCAAGGGAATACAGAGATAGTACAACAATCACTAGACATCCTTACAATCAGTAGAAGAATGTTCACAGGTACCTAACTTCACATTAGTCAATCAACAACAGGTCCACTTTAGCCATTAGCAATAAGCTAAGTGGAGAAGAGTTATGGAGAGTTATAAGAGAGTGAAAGGACTCAAAAGATAAAATTGATGGACAGTGAAATGAAGCATTTTTAAGATTTAACAAGAAACCAACTCTAAACTGCAAAATTAAACCTCAAGTAGAAAACAAGTAGAGAGCAAGAATTGGAAATAGAGTTCCCCAAGGCAAAACACATAAAGCTGAAGATGGCATGAAGTACTTCAATTTAAAAATCCTGTAGTCTCCTTAACACACAAAGTTGATAAAGTATTCTGAAATGCGTAGCTCAGATAAAGTCCCTTATGACAGATAGGAACTTGGGTTCTGCTCCATTTTACTGTCCACCAATTTTATTTTTTGAGACCTTTCACTCTTATAATCCTCCATAACTCTTTTCTGGTTAGATTATTGCTAAAGCTAAAGTGGACCTAGTTATTGAAACTGTATTACTTAATCAAATAAGATAAATATCTAAAGCATATTTTTATCAAATAATTAACTTTCAAATTTTAAAAAATGATAAATTTCAGTTCTAGCAGTTACAGAAAAATGGGCATTGGATTACCATCCCACCTTAAACACTATAAATATGTAAATCAGCCATTTTTAAAAATTGGACAACAGGCACCCAAAATCTGTGTTTTTTGAGAGAAAAGGTCATGATTTCCAACATGCAGCACAGAGAAGTAGCCTGAACAAAAAGTAATGGTCTTCCTGGATAGGAGAAACAAATATCAGAGTTATTGCTGCTAAGGCATCAGAAATGTTTTAGGTAGAAA
The DNA here is from genome assembly GCA_963574415.1 of Tarsius wallacei. Taxonomy (NCBI): domain Eukaryota; kingdom Metazoa; phylum Chordata; class Mammalia; order Primates; family Tarsiidae; genus Tarsius; species Tarsius wallacei. The sequence continues at coordinate 26,161 of CAUYQG010131525.1, forward strand.
ACTGGAGAAGAGTAAACTACACAGAGAAGGATCTAGACATCTGCAGAGATGCCCCTTTGAGTCTTTGGCCCAAAATTAACCTGGATATATGTAGAGCAAGACTTCATGAGGCATGGTGTAATAAAGCTACTGGAAACTGTGTGCTGAATAGAAGCCCCAAAGATCACACAGTGCTGAAAGACATTGAAGGTTTGATTATCCAGAATGAATGACTTCACTGATCTCCATAGGCATTCAGTTGAGAACCCGGAAGGGCCACACTTTAAAAGTAGTATTACTTTGGCTCTAGAGTAATGACTGCTCTAGATCTAACCAAACACAAGCCTCAAATGGATAAAAGTTACCAGCCAGTAAATTAACCAGCTTTCAGAATAAAATTCAACTGCTTAATTAAGACCATGAAATATAGGTTCGCTACAATGTAACATTGAAATATTCATTGTGTAATCAAAATTACTAGATGTGAAAAGAACCAGAAAGTTGTGATACATAATCAAGAAAAAGGAGGTATATAGAAGCACAACAAGGCAATACCAGGGTGGTGGAGGAGGCAAGATGGCTGCGCCCATGGAGGTGGCTATGTATACGGACACCGTGCCCCACTGTGGAGCTGCATCATGTGGGAACTGCACTTGGGCGCCAACCTGCTCACATATTGTGGCGGCCTGGCTGGGTCCATGGCCTGGTGCTGCTAAACAGCAATACCTGCTGGTGGTACAGCTGGGCAAGAACTACATCTGTACCTGAGAGTTGCAGCGGAAGGACCAGCTCCAGCAGAAGATCATGTGTCCCAGCCCATCACCTGTCTGTGTCCCCCAATGACCTCTCTGTCCTGGTGGCAATCACATAGAGCATATGCCTGTGGGAGGTGTCCACCAGGAAACTTCTAGTCATCTTGAGCCACCACTACCAATACTGGTAGAGCCTGCAGTTCACGGGAGACAGCAGCCACCTCTTCTCATGGGCAAGGACTGTCTGGCGCTAGCCTGGAGCCTTCACAGGGTGCTGCAGGCTGGTCTCTCCCAGATCCCAGCCCCCCTGCACGTCTGGTCTCACCACACACTCCCAGTCACAAACCTGCACTGTGGCCTGGGTGGCCCTCTAGCCCAGTGGCCACTGCCTAGCTGGACCAGACAGTGAAGCTGTGGGAGGTCTCCGCAGGTGAGCTGCTGCTCTCTGTGTTCTTTGACATGGGCATTATAGCTGTGACCATGGACCTGGCCCAGTGCCATATGTTCTGTGGCAGCAGTGACAGCTCCATCTTCCAGATACATGGTACTCTTGGCCTGGGCAGTGGGAGAGGAACTTTCAGCCAGAGCAGGACACCAGGAAGGTCTTCAAAGGGCACAGGAAGCAGGTGACCTGCCTGTCTGTGTCCACTGATGGCAGCATGCTGCTCTTGGGCTCCCAGCGAGACTGTATACCTGTGGGATGTTCAGAGCAAGCAGTGTATCCACACAGTGGCCATCAAAGGTCCAGTGACCAACACAGCCATCGTGGTGGCACCTGTGAACGCACATCATCACGTGGCCTGCTAAGTGATAGGGATGCTGAGGGGTGGCTGCCACTTGACCTCCATGCAGGCCCAGGGACCTCCTGGTCATACTAAACTGGGTCCCTCTAAGGTCGGACCTGCCAGTTTTGTACTTTGAAACAATCACATTTCAAATGTGAAACAATCGCATTTCAATAATCAGCCTGAATGTGAATGGGCTAAATGCACCAGTGAAAAGACACAGAATGGCAAACTGGATGAGAAACCATGACCCAATTATTTGCTGCATCCAGTAAACTCATCTCACCGTAAGGGATGTACACAGACTTAAAGTTAAAGGATGGAAATGAGTTTCAAGGCAAATGATCACAAAAGAAGGCAGGAGTCGTGATCTTAATATCAGACCAAAAAACCTTTAAGCTATCAAAAATTTAAAAAGATACAAAAGGACACTACATAATGATAAAAGGTTCAATCCATCAACACAAAATACACATCCTAAACATATATGCACCTAACACAGAAGCACCAGCATTTATAAAGCAACTACTAAGTAAACTAAAAAAAGATATTGACTCTAGCACTATTACAGCAGGGGACTTGAATACCCCAATAACAGCACTCGATAGATCATTGAAGCAAAAAAATCAACAAGGCGATCCAGAACCTAAACTTGACACTCAACCAAATGGACTTAATAGGTACCTACAGAATAGTCCACCCCAAAACCACAGAATATACATTCTACTCATCACTACATGGTATGTATTCCAAGATCGATTACATCCTTGGCCATAAATCAAGCATAAACAAATTCCACAAGGTTGAAATATCGCCATGCAACTTCTCAGTCCACAGTGGAATAAATTTAAATATCAATACCAACAAAATTTGTCCAATGCCCACAAATACATGGATACTACACAGCATGATGGTGAACAACTATGGGTGAACACTGAAATCAAAGAAGACATTAAAAGATTCCTGGAAACAAATGAATACGAAGAAACATCTTACTGAAATCTCTGGAATGCCATGAAAACAGTTCTAAGAAGGAAATTTATATCTCCACAGGCACACATAAGAAAATGGAAAGATCATAAGTTGAGAGCCTAACAAATCACCTAAGGGAGAAGGAAAGAGAAGACCAACAAAATCCTAACTCTAGCGGAAGAATCCAAATCACCAAAATGAGAGCACAAATACAGGACATAGAAGACAAAAATATAATAAAAACATCAACAAAACAAAAAACTGGTTACTTGAAAGAATTAACAAGATTAATTCTAGCCAGAATGATCAAGAGAAACAGAGAAAAAGCTCAAATTAACACAATCAGAAATACAAAAGATCAAATCACAACTGACCCCAAGAAATACAAAAGATTATCAGAGATTACAATGCACACCTTTGTGGAAACAAACTTGATAACCCAAATGAAATGGAGGAATTTTTGACATCACACAACCTCCCCAGGTTGAAACAAGAAGACATTGAGACACTGAATAGACCAGTAACAACTCAGGAATTTGACTCTGTCATATGAAAACTACTTACAAAAAAGCCCTGGACCAGATGGCTTTTCAGCATAATTCACCAAAATGTACAAGGAAGAGCTGATATCAAACCTACTGAAAGTGTTCCAGGCAATTGAGAAAGATGGAATTCTCCCCAAATCATTTTATGAAGCTAACATCACACTGATACCCAAGCAGGTAAAGATCCAACAAAAAAGAGAACTACAGGCCAATATTCCTCATGAACATAGGTGCAAAAATCCTCAAAAAGATCCTAGGAAATTGGATCCAAAAACACATCTCAAAAATCATCCACCATGACCAAGTAGGTTTCATCCTCAGGACACAGGGCTGCTTCAACTTCTGCAAGACCATAAATGGAATTAAACACATTAACAGATGTAAAAACAAGAACCACACGATTATCTCATTAGATGCAGAAAAAGCTTTTGATAAAATCTAGCATCCCTTCTTGATATAAACTCTCAAACACCTAAGTATAGAAGGAACATACCTCAAAATAGTAAGTGCCATCTACGATAAACCCACAGCTACATATTGCTAAATGGACAGAAACTGGAAACATTTCCCCCGAAAACTGGAATAAGACAAGGCTGCCCACTCTCATCCCTCTTTTCCACATTGTGTTGCAAGTCCTAGTCAGGGCAATTAAACAAGAGAAGGAAATCAGGTGTATCCAAATAGGAAAAGAGGAAGTCAAGTTATCCCTCTTTGCTGATGATATGATCCTATACCTCGAAAATTCAAGAGATTCTGTCAAAAACCTGCTTGCACTGATAAAGTCTGAGGGTACAAAATAAATGTACAAAACGCAGCTGCAATCTTATACACCAACAACAAGTAGGCAGGGAACCAAATAAAAAGCACAATCCCATTCACAATAACCACACAAAAAAATGAAATACATCGGCATCATCCAAACTAGAGAAGTGAAAGACCTTTACAAAACACTGCTCAAAGAAATCCAGGAAGACATAAACAAATGGAAAAATATTCCATGTTCATGGATAGGAAGAATCGACATTGTTAAAATGTCCATCCTACCAAGAGCAATCTACAGATTCAATACAATACATTGCCAATATCATTCTTCTCAGACCTGGAAATGGCAATACAGAAATTTATATGAAAACATAAGCAACCACGACTAGTCAAAATACTCCTTAGCAAAAGAAAAAAAGCAGGAGGTATCACAATTTCCAGACTTCAAACTTTAATATAAGGATACAATAATCAAAACAGCCTGGTATTGGTACAAGAACAAACATTTAGACCAATGGAACAGGATAGAGAGTATGGAAGCAAAGTCTCAATTTCTCAACCAACTCATCTTTGACAAAGCCTCCAACAACAACAACTGGGGAGAGGAGAACCTGTTCAGTAAATAGTGCTGGGGAAACTGATCACATGCAGAAGATTGAAACAGGACCCCTACTTATCACCATACACAAAAATTAACTCTAAATAGATCAAAGACCTAAACATAAAACCTCAAACTATAAGAACCTTAGAAAACGCAGGAGACCTCCTTATGGAAATTGGAACTGGCAACCAATTCCTGATCAAAACCCTAAATTCTCACACCATAAGAAGTAAGATAGATGAGTGGACCTCATCAAACTGACGAGCTTCCTCAGAGTAAAAGAAACCATCAAGAGAGCAAGGAGACAGCCCAGAATGAGGAAAAATATTTGCCAACTGTATATCTGACAAAGACCTAACATCTAAGATCTACAAGGAATTCAAACATGCCAAAAGGAAAAAAACAAACAGCCCCATTAAACTGTGGGCAAAAGACATGAATAGACACTTCTCAAAAGAAGATATACGGGTAGCCAACAGACACATGAAAAAGTGCTCAGCCTCATGACTCATCAGAGAAATGCAAATCAAAAACACATTGAGATACCACCTAACCCCAGTAAGAATGGTCTCCATTAATAAAACAAACAACGACAGATGCTGGCAAGGATGTGGAGAAAAAGGAACACTTCTAAACTGCTGGTGGGAATACAAACTAGTGCAACCTCTTTGGAAGACAGTGCGGTGATTTCTGAAAGATCTAGAAATTGACCTTCCATATGACTCAGCAATTCTCCTATTAGGAATATACCCGATGGAACTCAAAACATTCTGCAAAAAAGATACCTGCACTCAAATATTTGTTTCAGCTCTATTCACAACAGCAAAAACATGGAACCAACCATGCTCCCCATCAAAGCTGGACTGGATTTTTTTAAAAAGTGGTACATATTCACAATGGAATATTATGCAGCCATAAAGAAGAACAAACATATGGACTTTGCAGCAACTTGGATGGATTTAGAGTCAACCCTACTCAGTGATCTATCACAGAAACAAAGAAGAGAATACCATATGTTCTCACTCATAAGTGGACCTTGAACAATTATCATAATACTATAAGAAAGGGATTGGCAGTAGTGGAAAACTGTCAGGGGATGGTGGGGGTGGGATTGGCAGTTGAGGGAAACTGCTGGGGAGGGAGGGGGCAAACCTCATCAACAAAGTGTGCCTGTATAATCAACATTTGTATACCTAACCCTGAATTGTACCCCACATCTTTATAATAAAAAAAAAGAAAAGACAATCTTTAGAGTTTATGGCCCAAACGAAGAATCACAACATAGACCTCTAGTGTCTCTGATTAATAACACACTCTGGTAAAGGCAGACATAGACACATATGACATATGGGATTTGCCCCTTATAACAAGCTTATGGAAGAAGTGAAAAGTCAACACAGGTTTATAAATATACGTTGTGAGCCAAACATATACTGATACTGCAAAACAGCCCTACTCAGGTGTAGCTCTGGATGATAGCAGTGATGTGGAGCTTTGAGAAGTGCACCTGGTATCCACTTTGTGTGGAAGGAAAAGATACCTTAGGTCAGAATATATATGAGGAAGGGCCCCCAAAAAAGAAATTTATTTATAAAAAATTCTGTATTTATTCTTGAATGTTTAAACTTCAGTCTCCTTCAGAGTACACCCGCATTTGGGGCAATACACCTATCAAAATGTTTTTTCTACTGCTCAAAACTGTTTTGAACTCATCAATTTTGATGACTTTTGGTCTTTCTACCTTTTTTTTTCCCAGCTCTTCCACATTGGCAAAACATTTCCCTTTGGGGACTTTTTTTCATACAAGGAAACAAACAAACAAACAAAAGTCACTTGGGGTGAGATTGGGTGAATAGAGAGGGTTGAGCATGGGGGCCATGCCGGTTTTGGTCAAAACTGCTGAACACTCAGTGGAATGTGGGCAGGTGCGTTCTCATGGTGGAACAACCAAGTAGCAGTTTGCCACATTCAGGAGATTTCTTCCACAAATCATGATGCAACTTTCCCAAAACTTCCAGATAAAAACTTTGGTTGACCATTTGATCTGGAGGAACAAAATCCAAGTGTGTTACAAGGGGCCTGCCTTCCAAAAGATAATTCTGGGTTTTGCTGGGGGGGGGTCCCTTCTCGTATGAACTCATGACAATGGCAAAGGGGGTGGTTAGTTGTTTGGAAGCTGAGACACTGGGATTTTTTTAAAAAGCAAACAAACAAAGCAGAAAGAATGAAATGAGATTATCACAAAAGTGGGCATGAAGTGTGAAGATCTCTGTATCGTATGCTAATTTTCACCAGTGATCATTCATCACAAAAGAGGCTCTAAACTGACAAGTACACAAAATGAAGTGGAAATCTGCCACTGGTAGGTCTCTCTTGTTAGCCGTACAGTGTAGGTACAATGGATGTATGAAGAGCATCTATGGCTACAAGGACAGAGGACATGTATTGATCCATTAGCATAGGCTTCCACTTGCCAAGACTGATCTAGTTGCTTTTACCAAATGCCCAAAGTGCAAGCTATAGACAGCAATCCTGAATCCCTTAATGTAGCACCCTCCTTTAAGTAAATCAACCAACCATGTTGTAGAAAATTGATTATCTTTTCACCTTGGATTGGGCAGCAATTCGTCTTGAATGTGATTAGCACATATACCAAGTAGGTGTGCGCTTTTTCTGCCTACGGAGCCTTAGACATCACTACTACTCTAAAGAGAATCTGGCCCACCAAGATAGGATACCACATAATCACCTCAGATCATGGAATCCACTTTATAGCAACAAAGAGAAGGGAATGGTCATGTGGTCAAGGGATCTACTGATCCTATAATATACTATACCATGCAGAAACTGCTGGCTTGAAAATACAACTTAAGAGCCTTTTGTAAGAGTACCTAAGGTACTAACTAGAAGATGATATCCTGTAAGATATGGAGCCAACATCTAGGATGCAAATATATCATAAATCAATGACTATTATGGTACAGTGTTCCATCCCCAGCTCTTGGAACACATGGGTCAGGGGAACAAATGGTCTAAGCATAAGTGGCTCTACTTGCCATCATCTCAGGGACCTACCTGGGGGGCTTTGTGCTTCATATGCCTGCAACTCTATGTTCTATGGACCTAGAGATCCTGCTTCCACCAGGGAACACAGAAAGAATTCCATTAAATTTTCAGCTACATTTGTTGCCCAGTCATCTGGGGTTTCTTGTGTCAAAACACAAGAAAGGAGTCATCACCCTAGCAGGAATAACTTACTCTGATCATCAAGGCTGTAGTCACAGAATAGAGGCAAGGAGGAATACATGTGGCATACAGATGATCCATTGGGATTCTTATTGGTTCTTCCTTGCCCAATTTTGACAGAAAATGGGCAAGTAAAGTAGACACTTTCTGAGCAAAGCACCTTCAGAGATGGTCTGGGTTACTTCACCACATACGCCAGCTGACCAGGAGAAGTGTTAGCTGAAGATTTTTAAAATATATAGAATGACTAGTAGAGGATTTGTTTGTTTGTTTTGCATAGTCCTGGGACCAGCTACAGCAGCATGGGGCAATAGTACATCCTCTAAACTTCCTTTTGTAAATTTCTCCACTGAAAGAGATCAACTAGAATGCTGGAAGTGCAGGTCACAGATGAGGTGAAATTACACAGATCAAATAGATTTGAGCAGTGCATTGTGATGGATGCTCTAGTACACCATCCAGATCCACCCTTCAGGACCCAGCCACTCATTCCTCCAGCTGCTGGTAGTTTCCCACTGAGAATTCACATCTGAGTCCTTCCCTAGAAATTTTTATCTACTCACAGAAGCGACCTCACCCAAGATTACCCAGATATTTTATTTATATGGCTAAGTGATTCAATCCAAATACTTACACAATAACCCAAGTTAAAGTCACTTTGAATTACAGTTGACTCTTGAACAACATAGGCTTGAATGACACAGGTCCACTTATATGTGGATTTTCTTCTCTGCCACCCCTGAGACAAAAAGACCAACCCCTCTTTTTCCTCCTCTTCCTCAGCTTACTCAATGTGATTTTCTTGGTAACATTTTATGATTTTTTTAATAACATCTTATGGTTTTCTTAATAATATTTTCTTCACTCTAGCTCATTTTATTGTAAGAATATAGTATATGATACATATATAACACACAAAATACATGTTAGCTGACTCTATGTTATCACTAAGGCTTCCAGTCATCAGTAGGCTATTAGTAGTTAAGTTTTGGGGGAGTCAAAAATTACATGTGGATTTTCAACTGTATTTTGGGGGTGGCATCCCTAGTTCCCATGTTGTTCAAGGGCCAACTGTATTCATCCTTTTTTCGAAAGGAGCAGATAAGTAGAAATGAGCTAGCACTACACTAAATTTGAAAACCTTACTTTGAAAGTGACCCTCTGCATTGCTCTAGGGAACATTAACCATCCTTAAATACATAAATCTCCCTGAAGCCCAAGATAGGGTTGCAAACATGTGAATTCAGATGATCATCAACCACCTAGACAATGTCTGCCCATCTCTCACCCTTACCTCAATGTTGGCCAGAGTGAAGTCCAAGTATGTGTACCCAGTATTTTAAGTCAGATCATTTAAGCATAAAATCTAAATGTAGTGCAAACCTCTTTACTCTTCTTATGTAATGAAGTAATATTCCTATTAAATTCCAGAACCATCTATTTAAGAAGTCTTTTACGTGAAAAAAAATCTACGTTCCAATATTTAATTTTACTTCAAGCATTCCTAATTATAACATTTACTGCTTTTTTGTGTAAAATTTTATGTATAAAATTCCTATTAAAATGATGGTCAGGTGCGATCATGAAAAGGATGCTATTGTTACAAATAGTTAGCCAATTAAATTAATAGTTGGGGGGAGTGCAAGATTTGTGGGGCTGGCTAGAAGTCATCATGTGGCTATCAAGGGTAGAAGGGTCTGTAGGCCTCAAGCTAAAACTATGGCTCAGCTTTGGATACACAAATTGATACACTAATTAGTTTTGATTTACATAAATGCCATCTTTAAAGAAGAACTTTTTTACCTCTGTACTTATAAGAGTCACCTTCTTGTTTGACAAGCATATGGAAGGCATGCCTGCAAGAGTGCTTCCCACTCACTATTCAGTTTAGAAGCCTGTGCGTTCCTTCCTGTGTTTCTGCTAAAGCAAAAACTGATATAGAACCACTATTCTGAATTGCCTACAGGATGCAAAGCAAACTTTCAAAGTCATAGCAAATTTTTTTTTATTTTTTTGTAATGAATCTCCATTTTTGAAAGGTGAGATTAATTTTTGAAAACAGAGAAAAGCTACTTTGAGCCAAGTCTGCTGAATAAGGCAAAAGTACTAGCATGATAAGGCAAGAAGGTCCTGTGAGAATATTCTCGAAATTTTCAATTCTGTGTGAAGTGTAGGAATAGAAGTCACTCAGTCTAGAAGTCTTCAGAAAGGAAAACTGTCCCCTTAATGCAAAAAAGACACATTAGTCTGCCAAAGTTCTGTGTTCAAAGGAAAGTTTCTCTCTTCCTTCCTCCCTGAATTCTGAATGGTATTTACTATAAGTTCGGGGAAAATGTGTGAGGGCTATTTAGTTCCCTTGCTATACTCAGAAATACAAATAAAGGGCAGATACTCAGAGTTCTAGTTACTCTTTTATCATGGAATCTGCCTAGAACATTTTTCACTTGCTCCTGGTTTTTATTTGTGTTATTCCCTGGCTGCTTTCCTAAAGCATAGGAAATAGCAGTAAGAGAACGAGAGGGGGAAGCAGCATGTCTGGAACGAGGGAAATATCAGGAATTAGACTGAGTGGTATCAGCAACCAAAAGATGGGCCATCAGGCTTAGTGCCAGAGCCTGGTATAAGTAAAGCAAGTTGGAGGGTGGGGAAAATGAAAGAAGAGAGGGTTAGAGGGAGACAGAGGGAGACAGTCAATATTTCTACTCTTACAGCCTAGAGGTTGCATTAGATAGCTTAGCCTTTGCACACCGTCTCCTCATTCAATTAAAACATTTTTGAAAACAAGATCTATATCTGCAACTTCAAATTGATTTTCTCTATATACTGAAAAACACTGCAAATACTGGCCACTTGAAATGTTTTTGCGTGACTTAAAACTTAGCCCTAGAAATATATATTTACTGCCTCTAAAACTCAAATTATCAGTTTATCATCTTTGCAGCTAAAGTAGAATGTCTGTTAATTAGAACACATTTTTCAAAATTTCTGTGATTTTTATTTTCAGCTCATCTGTGAGAAGATACCATGAAACCCCTTTGGAAATTTTATAAAACTTGTGTGCTTTTGTTCAGTGCTGTAGCAAGTCACTCAGTAGATGAGTTAGGGAGTCAACTGAGCATTTGGTTGTAACATATCCTAAGAGGAACTTAGGCATAGCCAATGTACCCTCATAAAAATTACTTATAACTCCTGTTCCATAGAGTTTCTAGGTATTAAACAGAGTTGCACATTAGAGATGAGGTGGGGAACATATGTACATGTTCACCAGAGGTTTGACGAGCCAGGATAATGCTTCCTGTATTTAAGTGAAACCAAATGTTATAGATGCTAAATTAGCCACTTCACGTATTTCTAACCTGCTATGTCAGGTGGGCAAAAAGACACAAGCATGTCCACACACCTCTTCTCTGAAACAATTCTGTTTTATTTCTATTACAAAATGTCAGTTGCCTCCCCTTCTGCAATTTTGTTTTGAAGCAAATAGAAACTAACAGATGGTTATCTCCATTCAAAGTTTAGGGCAACAATATAATTACTAAATTTTGAACTATTACATGTATTACATTTTGAAATAAGTTTTCAGAGAAGATAGCTCAATAACCAATGTTGGTAGTTTATATTCAAATTCCCCTTCTGAGATTGCAGGGTGGAGGTGGTAGAGGAAACCTCAGCAAACAGTAAAAATATATGGCAGTAACGGGACACTGCCGGGGGGGTGAGGGTAGGCACATAACATCAATAGATGTACCTGATCCTAAACCAGGTGAAGGGAGGACCAATGGGAAACCCAAACTTCATCTGTTCGTAGACCAGTTATGTACCTAACCATGACTTGTACCCCACATCTTTAAAATTCAAAAATAATAAAAATATAATAAAAATTCCAGTGAACAGGTTGCAAACTTTTTAATACTTTATTCTTCTATAATATCAGGTACACACATGGTTTCAAAGTATCTCAATAAATATCTGTATTTTGTCAAAGTCCCTAAATCCCCAGAACGTAAGACTAAGAAACATGTTTTTGTTTTGTATTATTAGATTTTTCAATGCACAGAAAAATGTGGCACTTAATTAAATCTTAACTCTTAGGTTCTTTCAAGGAAAATGTGTTGAAATCATCAGAAATATTTAGATTAAAGATTTTAGTCACTGTTTAAATTCTCTGGGGTTCAAGCCCTGTTTATTAAAACTAAAACTATTCTAATTCTACTGTATCATAAAGGCTCAAGCTTACCAAATCACATTTACATTTGGATGTCTAATTTATTATGTTGGCTTATTTATCCCCTAAATAAGTACTGCAATTCAGCAATGCAATTAGTCTATTCAATAATGAGAATACTGTACTTCAGATTTCAGATGTAGTGTTTATAGATAGTTCCCTTTGTTGATCTTTGAGGTGAATATTTATCATTTGGGGAAAGGCAACACACACCCCTTTTCTATCTATGGAGAATTAACACTGGCGGGATGAAGTATCTCACCTCCAACTATGAAAGTTTAAGGTGAAAGTTAGTATTTCCCCTTACTCTATTGCTGACATCTGGGATACAGGCAGAAGTAGGCTCAATCAAACATCCATTAAGCTATCCAATATATTTATTCTATTCTATTCTATTCTAAAGATGTAGGGTACAAGTCAGGATTAGGTACATAAGTGGTCTACGTACAGTGAAGTTTGGGCCTCCCACTGGCCTTCACTTCCCTGGTTTGTTTGGGATCAGGTACCCTTAGTGATGTTATATACCCCCCATCCCTCCCTCCTCTGGCAATGTCCAACTACTGCCAATCCCTTTCTCTAGGTATTGTGATGAGTGTTTAGAAACCAGTTCTGAGTGAGGACAATGTGGTATTCAGTTCTTTGTTTCTGTGATAGATCACTGACTTTTTAGCTTTAAGTTATCCAGTTAATTTATATTCCTAGCAACCAAGACCCCTGATTGTCCTAGTCTTAGAAAATAAGTTTGGTTTTTTTCTAAATGATCTTAATGGTGTTTTCAGCCTTGCATTTTGAAATAATATTTTGCTTCTTGGTTTGCTTGAGATTCTGCCCCATTAGGCTTGGTAACATAGCTTCGAGTGCTAGATGTTCTACTGTAAGTACCCAAACATCTCCTTCCTCTTCATTTTGTTTTTACTTTCTAAAATGTGGCCTTTTCATATGCAATGTATGAGAAGCCACATGTATGTGGTTTTCTGTATTTTCATTTTTCAAATATTTTAATAGAAAAGATTCAAATTGTCCTCTACTCTCCTCTAGAAATTTTGTTTCCTCGATAATAACAACATTTCTACATTCCACCATCACTCCTTGGTTTGTTCCTTCAATGTCTTTTCACAAATATTTGCAGTGGATTTCTACTGAATTGATCTTTCAGGTCTTTAGCTCACTTCTTCATTTAATATAATTGTTATAAAAATAGCATTTCCTGTCATTTTCCACAGAAGTTTCCACAAATAAATGTAGCGAACACAAAGTTAACAAAACAACAAAGAAGTTAAATAGGTTGTTCTCTGCAGCCCTTTTCAGAGCCTTTAAAACACTAGTATGCTTTGTGAATCTCTAAGAGGAGGCTATAGCACAGAACATTTCCTAAGATTATTTGCTCATGGGACCTTTTGCTCACAGCAGCTTCCTGTATGGCTCCCTGGAACATGGTTTAGAAGATGCTGCACTGACCTTTCTTGAATGCAAATAGGATCCTATCTCCTCCCTGATTAAAAAATTTCAGTAATCAATGATAGCTCATCATTATTGACAGTATCATCCATGATGATTGCTCTTCACTAATAATAGTTCATCAATGACAGTAGCAGGAGTCAGCAAATCCAACCTACAGATTGTTTCCATACAATCTATACACTAAGAATTACTTTTTACATTTTTAAAACATATTTTTAAAAAGCACTCCATTTCGTGGAATGTAGAAATGTTATAAAATGCAAATTTCAGTTCTGCGATAAAGTTTTATTGGAATATGACCATGCTCACTCACATGGTTCAAGCCTACCTACCTGCTACAATGACAGAATTGAGCAACTGTGACAGAGATTCAACTCTGGTTTACTTATAAACCAAATGTTTACTAATAATCAGAGATACTAAAACATATGGCCCACAAAACCTAAAATGTTCACTACCTAGCTTACTTCAGAAAAGGTATGCTAACTCCTATACTATAGGACAAAGTCTAACTCCCTTACCAAACAAAAGAAGGTCCTTTAAAATCTATCCCATGCCTACCTTCAAGACTAACTTCCCACACTCCAACACCAGCGTTTAAAACAAAAAAAAGAAAAAAAAAAGAAAAACTGCTTGAAGTTACACTATGTCATGTGCAGATTATGTTAACCAGTTAACAAATTTGCAGATTTTTTTCTTTAAAAGAGATATTGGATATTCAAAGAAAAGTTGAAAGTCAGTTTTTGTTTTTTGTTTTTCTGTAGCAACAAAAACATTTTAATTCCATTTCAAAAGGAGACTTCTCATGGTTTACCAACCTCAAAAGCACTATGTTTTGGCTTTTCTCAAAGAAACCACTTCACCAGATGTTTGAGAATTTTTTTGTATACTTTGTGCCAATAAATTTATTGACTGCATTTACTGGAAAACAGCCCTTCCACAACGGGAATGTAAATTTTATGTTGAAAAATTTATCATGCATTTTTTTCCTCTGAGGAATTTTAGCACTAAATTAATTCTTTAAATTATTGATTACAGTGGCCAAGCTTTTTCAACAAAGTTTCTAAATATCCCTTACCTAAAAGATCACTTTGGTATAGCAGAAATATAAACCTTAGGAAAAAAACAAACAAACAATGATGTCCCAAATTGTGCATAAATAGAAGAAAACTACTCAGCATTTCTGCAGGACTGTGCCTGGCTTGCCTACTTGGTATGCATTGTTCCCTAGATGCATTTTAAGACTCAAAGGCTCTTACCTCAGTAGTAGCCTCTATGTGGCATATTTTTCAGTTCTTGGGAATGAACAAGAATATGCAGGTCAGAGCATAGCATGGTAATAATAAAACATACTTAATGGGAAAATACCAGACACACATCTAGCATTTTCTCAACATGTTTTTCTGACAGAAAGCTCAAATTATAGTATTTTTCCATTAAAAATCAGATACTTGGAAACTCTGAGTTTATTTATAAACCAAAATGTCATCTTATTAATAATAGGAGATACTAAAATGTCAAAATACTCTTTTCCCACATCCAAATTATACCTCCCCTAAACTGGGAAGTGGTACTTCCAGGAGTTTGCACATGGAGAAATAGTAAAGTGATGTGATGAACAAAAGGTCGTCACTTCTCCTGAGATTAATATATATGAGAAGACTTGATAAACTAACTTGCTTTTAATTCAAATGACAAATGCACTATTTGCCTTTCTCATATCATTGAAGCTTCTCGTTTGCAAGGTGATATAAATGGAATTCGTGAAGACAGAATTTTCAAAGAAAGTAGTATGGCACAAACCAACTTCTAGAGAATGCTTAACAAGAAGTGTCTCTTTCTCTTTGGATTAGACATCTGTCTCTACTTTATTTACATGTCTATGGCATTCTTGTCACAGGACGGGAGTGCCACAGCTCTCAGGAATGATAAAGTACATTTTATGTTTGTAACCAATTCTGTGTTTCCTGTTCCATGCATTTGCTCAACAAATATATCTGCACCTTTTCAATAAATTCTAGGGTGACTCATTTCTGAGACATGCAAATTGTATTCCTTACAGAATATACATGCCCAAAACCTTTAAAAAAGACTATAAGTAAGTAGGTGTATCCATACTACATCCAGTTTAACAACACAAAAATAGTGCTAATAAAATTCCAGGAAACAACTAGTCACTTTTCCCCCAGCAGTCTCCAGTTAGGTAGACAAGATAGAGCACATGGTTCATCCCACCGATGGAAAGTACTTCTTCATTAGTGATGATGGCACAGGCAATGGAGCATGCACAGTTAGATGCCAGGGCAATAATGAAAAACAATGAATCATCATTGGAACTTTGCAAAGAAGCATATTTTGCAATTAAACCTTTTCTGCTGAACAGAAAAGAACATCAGGATAAAGTTGCTCGGCTTTAGAATATATGCAAAATAGTCTTCCATAATAAAGTAAAATAAAAAGATAATACATTACAAAGAAAGTTTCCACATAACAAAATTACTATGTATTCACATACTAATAGCTCATTTATTTAGTCAATAAATACTTATTAGGTACTCTCCTGTGCAAGCATTTCTCAATGGACACAACAATTACACTGTAATTCCTTCCTTCAAGGAGTCAGCCTAGAAAAATGTAACGTGGCATAGTAGAGCTATAGATAAAAATCATTTATATTAGGAAGAAATGGAAATGAGAGTACCAGAGGAAAAAAAAGAATAAAAGTAAAGTGGTATATAGAACATAATATTGTTTTGTTTAATGAAAACCTGAGAAATCTCAAACTTAGAATTGAATTCCTAGCAGTACTTTAAACAACAGAAAGAGGGAGGGGGGATTATTCTTTCCACTTAACTATTCTCATATCACTTTCTCGCCTTTGTTAATCCTCTATGGAGAACCTGGACAAATTTAATACATTTACACTTTCTTTAGACAGGCAATATGATTTCTAGCAGTAGAGCCAAATATAATAACAAACTCGCCTACAAAGAAAATCATCAGTTTGTCATAAAGATATTTTACTTTTACTCATGAAGCTTACAGTAAAATGAACTCAGTGAGAACTCTAGACTACCAAGAGAAGAGTCTGATTCACTTAAGCTTAAATTCACAAGTTGTACACTTTGGCTCTAAATTTCAAAAAGAGGTTTTCTTGTTTCTTCAGTCTATTTCTAATAGCAAAGTACATTTTCCAAAATTTAGAATATTGTCAGCTAACAGATCCATGGAGGCCTAACGTTGCGCAAAAAAGCTGTGTTCAGACTACTTTAGAATTAGCCTCAGGAGGGATTTAAATCTAAAGCAACTATAGTCATATATTGTATAATACATGGGATGGTGGTCCCATAAGATTATAAAAGGGCTGAAAATTGCTTAGTGACCATCGCTGTAGCCATCATAATGTCATAGCACAACATATTTCTCTCCTGTTTGTGGTGATGCTGGTGTAAACAAATCTATTGTGCTGCCAGTCATATAAAAATATACAAGTAAAGGATATTAACTCTTGATGATAACAACAGCAATCTTACTTGCTTATGAATTTTTATCCTATACTTTTTATCATTATGTGTGCGTACAAAAGTTAACTATAAAATAGCCTCCGACAGGTCCTTCAGGAGGCATTCCAGAAGAAGGCATTGTTATCATGGGAGATGACAGCTCCATGGATGTCATTGCCCCTGTAGATCTTCCAGTGGAACAAAATGTGGAGGCAGAAGACAGTGATACTGATGATGCTAACTCCATGTAGGCCAAGGTTAATGTCTGTCTTAGTGTCTTAATTTTTAGCAGGAAATTTGTTGAAGTTAAAAAAAAAACAAACTCTTTTTAAATAGAAAAAAGTTTATCGAATAAGACTATAAAAAGGAAAATATTTTTGTATAACTATGCAATGTATTTGTGTTTTAAGCTAAGTATTACAAAAAAATCAAAAAGTTTTTTAAAAATGTATTGACGCTTATAAAGTTAAAAGCTACAAAAAGCTAAGGCTAACTTATTACTGAAGAAAGAAAATTTTTTTAGAAATTTAGTGTAGCCTAAGCGTACAGTGTTTATAAAATCTACTGTAGTGTACAGCAGTGTCCTGGCCTTCACCACACTAACCACTCACTCACTGACTTACCTAGAATAACTTCCAATTCTGCAAGTTCCATTCATGTTAAGTGCTCTATACAGGTGTACCATTTTTAAACATTTTACGTAGTGTATTTTTACTAAGCATATTTTATGTAGTGTAACGTATCTCTTCTATGGTTGGATACCTTAATCTAATAATCCTTAACCATTGTGTTACACTTGCCAACAGTATCCAGTACAGTAACATGCTGTATAGGTTTGTAATCTAGGAGCAATAGGCTGTACCATATAGCCTTGGTGTGCAGTAGGCTATATTATCTCAGTTTTTTAAGTACACTCTGCAATGTTCACACAATCACAAAATCACCCAGTGATGCATTTCTCAGAAGGTATAATCAATACATGCTGTATTTATTTTCAATATCAAAGTAACTTAACTAGAATTCATTCTACCTTTCAGGAAACTATAAAGACTATTTTACCTGAACTCTATGACCAACAAATCAATTTAGCAATTAAACCATTTAATTATGGCATGTTTATGGCATGTTAGACTTCTAAGTGCTAGAATTTGCATGTTTGATTACTTCTTTAAAATATGTTATATCTCCATAGAGACTTCTAAAGCACTCCATGGTAGCCAACATATAGTTAATCTAATGGACCATGAAATACCTATGACTATGTACTTCAAGGATAATATTCTTCCATCTATAGCTAGATATCATTGCCACAATGATGATGGGGCTGAGCAAAGCATTTGGACTATAAAAGAAGACCTATTAGCTCGTTTATTGGGCCTAGAAGAAAACTGTCTTTAGTGGGGTGATTTCAAAATTCACCAGATCCAAACGTTTAAATTTAGACATTTGGAACTTTAAACATCCCACTCTCCCTACAGCACCACTTTTTCACTAAGATATATCAATCAATCAGTGGAAAGCACATCTCTATAATAGAGCAGCTCTATATGTAGTATTTAATCTTGCAATAGCTCTCTGCTGGAGAAGATGCTGGAGATGTTGAGATCAAAGAGGCCCAATCTGTGCCATCACTGCCCCCTGAGTTCTGAACTAATTAAAGAATAAGTCAAATGTATGAGTCCAGTGGGAGTCCAAAATATCATTCTTGTCACTGATAAATACTGAGGTGGAAGATTAAAGCTTCATATAAGAGCCAACAAAATCTGAAGACTCCCTGCCCTCCAAATGCAGCCCTAGGAACAGACTAGTCACAAGAAAATTTGGTCAATCACCGGAACATCCATCCTTGAGGGGCAATCAGTTGGGCACTGGTAACAGAGAAGGTCCTATCTCTGTTTACAGAGCAGGACATTTACATAAGTCACTGTTTCTTCTGATACATAGTGAAGAAAGGAAAAACAGAATGTCCCAAATGCCTTATCATTTAGTACTAATGATAAATGTACATCAATGCTGTTTCCCACCAGCCAAATAACTCAATGAACCCCAAGTAGAAAAAGTAAGAGGTAGAGCAAAAAACCAAGCATATTTAGGGAAAATTCCTTCTCAAACAAACCAGAAAACTCTTGTCACAGTTTACAAGAATTAACATATTGTGGATTTCTGTCCTGCGAGGTGGACCTCCATATTCTATGATACCACACATAGGCTTTACTGAGAACTTGCAAGACTTGATCACAAAAGAGAAGACCCAGTCCTCCATTTTACTAACAGCCTACCATGTGCAGGATGCACTGGCGCGCATGCTACATGCATCTTCCTTCCAGGAGAAGGCCCCCAACCCACTATGATCTCTCTTTTCATAGGGCAAACAGTAGAGTTGGGTGTCAGCTCTTTACAGGAGTTGCCTGGGAAAAGCAAGCTGCCACCACCTGGAGACTAGATCTTCAGGTACAGCCCCTGCTGACAAAGGAAAGGAAACTATCAGCTTCTTAGGATTCCAAATATGGGTGCAGTCTCTCCCACTGGGTGATGGAGAAACCACTGTCCCTAACTGGCTCACTGTCCAAACCACTCAAAGTGAAATCATAGGGAAATTGTTTAAGATTTCCACTCGCCAAAAATTTCCTTATTAAAGTATATGTAAAAGAGAGAAAGATATCCATTTTCCTGTTATTATAAATCCCAGAAAAACAGGGTGGGGGGAGCTTAAGATGGCAACCGGACAGGTCGAACTGTGAGAGTCTCCACAAAAGCAAGTGTCCATAAAGACTCTCTGCGTGAATAGGGGTGTGCTGGTGGGAGAGTGAAAGTCTGTCTGAGGGAAGACTCGGGTTCATGCACCCAGACACCCCTCTGAGGGTGACTGCAAGCTCCCTCCACCCTGAGATAAGAGTGCGGGCGCTCACAAGATCGTCTGCTGCTCGCAGGACTCTCCTGAGAAGAGCCTGCCAAATCCAGCTGATCCTCTTTGCCTGATGCCTGGCCCACACCATCACCTGTTATAGCAGATCAACTGGAGTTCCGAATCTGATCAGTGGAGAGAGAGGATCAAGGCGAGACAGAGAGGTGCCCATGCCGGGTGAGATGCCCACAGCCATTTTCTCTGTCCCAGGACAGGCAGAGACCTGCATTGCCCTGTGCAGCTCGGCCCAGCTCTGCCCAGCCTCCAACTTGGAATCTAAGGACCAGGCAGAGATCTGCATTGCCCTGACCAGCTCTGCCCAACTCTGCTGAGCCTCCAGCTTGGAACCTAAGGTAATCTCAACGAACTGGAAGAGATAGATGCCCCTCCCCCATGCTAGATAGGACACAGACAGGTCAGATCTGAGTGGCAGACTTGACAGGCAGCAAGCCAGGTGAATTGAGATCAGATCCACACTCCTTCCAAAATAGGCCTGGGGCATCTGACCCAAGCTGTTAGCAACCCTATCTGCCTGCGCTGAGAGCAGAGGGGAGGGGCTAGAGATCAGAGCTGAAAAGATGTTGGACTTACAGGAACCACCTCAGAGCAAGTTGGGTTCCTTGTTTTTATTTTTTTATTTTTATTTTTTGTCTGTTTGCTCATTTTGGTTTGTTTTTTATTTTAGTTTTTTTTTTCTCTTTCTGTTTGCGATAACTTTTTTTCATACTTGCTTTGCTTCTGTTATTTTACTGATTTTTTTTCTATTGTTTAGACTTACTGTTTGTGTATGAAAAGAGTACATCAATAGGCATGTTTATGTTGGACTGTATGTATGATTATCTGTATGTTTTAGTTTTTTTTTTTTTTACTCTTTTCTGTCTTTGTGTCTATTTTCATTTGATAGTTGGTACGTCTGTTTTCCCTCTTACTCTTCTCTCTCTCCACCTTCCTCTTGACCCCTGCTCCTTCCTTTTTCCATTATTTTCCTTTTTCTTACCTCATTTTGCTTCCAGAGAGCAAACCTATATCCCCACTGCATGGACAAGTTGTAAGGCAGTGTGAAGTGGGTTCCAGGGTACCAATACACCTGTTGGTGGATACTGGGATCTGAAGATAGATTTTGAATCACAGCTCCTCCCTTAATTAAACCCCAAAAACTGCAAAAAGTGGGACACTCACAACCCACAGTCTAGCTTCAGAATTGAACAAACCCAGAGGATCCACATAAGGAAGAACAGGAAACTGAGCAAACAGAAGTAAAAGCAGCCCAGCCATCCCTGAACAACAGAATTAAAGAAGGAGGGGGAACTGTGGGAGGGAGGAAAATCTACACAAATGAAGAAAAACTAAATGAAGAATATGAGTCTCACACAGACCCCTGGAAGGTCAGACACTGAGAAAACAGACTTCGGAATGCAAACAACGAAGAGCCCCCAGAATGACTGGGCTCAAACTACAAACCCAAATATCAAGACATTAATATAGAGAATAAAAAGAATTGAGGAGAGACAAGAAGAAAATAGGAAGGAGTTGATAACTGAGATAACAGCAGTAAAGAATGCTGTGAATTAAATAAATAACAAACTGATAAGCCTGGAAAGCAGAATTAGCCAAGCAGAAGAAAGAATCTCAGAGCTTGAGGACCAAAATATTGAACTTAATCCAAACTGTTAAAAATATAAAAAAGAGGCTTAAAAAGATGAACAAAACCTTCAAGAGATGAGTGATTATTTCAAGAGTCTGAACCTAAGAGTAATTGGACTATCTGAGGCAGAAAGAGAGACAGAGACCACCCAGAACAAACATTCCATGAAATTATTCAAGAAAATTTCCCTCATCTCAGTGATGCGACCATTCAAACACAAGAGATTCAGAGAACACCTGCAAGACAACAAATGAGAAGACCAACTCCTAGACACACAGTAATTCCCCTAAACAAAGTAGGTATAAAAGAAAAAAATGCTAAAGATTTTTTCAAAATAAGAAATAAGAGATAAAGTTCAGACTACCTACTGGGGAAGACCAATTAGAAAAGCAGAAGATTTATCTACAGAAACACTTCAGACTAGGAGAACTTGGAGCCCAATCTTCAAAGTTATCAAAGATAAACAATTTCAACCAAGAATAACCTACCCAGCTAAGCTAACCTTCATCAGTGAGGGAGAATTAAAATCTTTCCCAGACATTCAATCCCTAAGAACTTACATTGCCTCTAAACCAGCTCTACAAGACACACTTAAGAAAGTATTACACACAAAAGAAAGGAAAAAAAGAACGACAATGTTCATCACAAGAGTGCAGGAAAAAGAATGAAAACACACATGAATAAACCCAAAAATCAAAAGAAAGAAAACAAATAGGAACAACAACAACTCTATTAAAAACCTCATGACAGGTATAAACTCTCACATTTAAATAATTAGCATGAATATGAATGAACTAAATGCACCACCAAAAAGACACAGAATGGCAAAATGGATAAAATATCATGAGGCAACAATATATTATCTCCAAGAGACTCATCTCACCAGAAAGGACACTCACAGACCCAAAGTAAGAGGATGGGAAGCAAAATTTCAGGAAAATGGAACACAAAAGAAGGCAGGGGCAGGAGTTTTGATCTTAATATCAGACAAAATACCCTTTAAGCTTTCAAAAATTAAAAAAGATACAGAAGGTCACTATATAATGATAAAAGTTTCAATCATCAACAAGAAATATCCATCCTAAACATATATGCACCCAACATAGGAGCACCAACTTTCATGAAGCAGCTTCTAGGCAAACTTAAAAAAGATATTGACTCTAACACTATCATAGCTGGGAACTTTAATACCCCACTCACAACCCTAGACAGATCATTGAGACAAAAAAATCAGCAAGGAGATCCAGAACCTCAATGTGACTCTTGACCAACTGGACTCAATTGATAACTACAGAACACTCCACCCAACAACTACAGAATATACATTCTACTCATCACCACATAGAACATACTCTAAGATCAAGCACATCCTTGGCCATAAATCAAGCATAAACAAATTTCATAAAATTGAAATTCTGCCATGTACCTTCTCAGACCACAGTGGAATAAAAATAAATATCAACACCAACAAAGTTCCCCCCAAACACACAAAAACATGGACAGTAAAAGGCATGATGCTAAGCAACTCCCGAGTCAACATGGAAATCAAAACAGAGATTAAAAGATACCTGGAAACAAATGAAAAAGAAGAAACATCTTACCAAAACCTCTGGGATGCCATGAAATCAGTAGTAAGAGGGAAATTCATATCTCTACAAACAAACATGAAGAAAATGGAAAGATCATAAGTTAACAGCCTAAAAAGACACCTATGGAAGCTGGAAAAGCAAGACCACCAAAATCCTAACTTGAGCAGAAGAATCCAGATTACCAAAATGAAAGCCCAAATCTGGGACATAGAAGACAAAAAGATAATACAAAAAAATCAATGAAACAAAAAGCTAGTTCTTTGAAAGGATAAACAAGATTGATGGTCCCCTAGCTAGCCTGACAAAGAAAAAGAGAGAAAAAGTCCAAATAAACTCAATTAGAAACACAAAAGATGAAGTCACAACTGACCGTGAAGAAATACAAAAGATTATATGAGACTACAATGTACACTTGTATGGAAACAAACTTGAAAACCTTAAGGAAATGGAAGGCTTTCTGACATCACACAACCTCCCCAGGTTGAAACAAGAAGAAATCGTGACCATAAATAGACCACTAACAATCCAGGAAATTGACTATGTCATTAAAAAACTACCTACAAAAAAAAGCCCTGGACCAGATGGTATTTCAGCAGAACTCTACCAAACATACAAGGAGGAACTGATACCAATCCTATACAAAGTATTCCAGGTGATTGAGAAAGATGGAACTCTCCCCAAATCATTTTATAAAGCTAACATCACATTGATACCCAAGCCAGGTAAAGCTCCAACAAAGAGAGAACTCCGTATATCCTTGATGAACATAGATGCTAAAATTCTCAACAAGATCCTAGCAAACCAGATTCAACAACACATATCAAAAATCATCCACCACAACCAAGTAGGTTTCATCCTTGGGATGCAAGACTAGTTCAACATTCTTAAGACCATAAATGTAATTAAATACATCAACATACATAAAAACAAAAACCACATGATTATGTCATTTGATGCAGAAATAGCTTTTTATAAAATCCAGCACCCCTTCTTGATAAAAACCCCCGAACATCTAGGCATAGATGGAACATACCTCAAAATAGTAAGAGCCATCTACAAGAAGCCCACAGCCAGCATACTGCTAAATAGACAGAAATTGGAACCATTTCCCCTGAAAACTTGAATAAGACAAGGATGCCCACTCTCACCCCTCCTGCTCAAAATAGTTTTGGAAGTCCTGGCTAGAGCAATCAGAGAAGAGAAGGTAATTGGGGGTATCCAAATAGGAAAAGAGGAAATCAAGTTATCCCTTTTTGCAGATGACATGATTCTATACCTTAAAAACCCAATAGAATCTGTCAAAAACCTCCTTGCACTAATAAAAGACTTTGGCAAAGTCCCAGGGTATAAAATAAATGTGCAAAGGTAATCGCATTTCTATACACCAATAATAAACAAATAGAAACCAAACAGAAAGCACAATTCCATTCACAATAGCCATAAAAAAATGAAATGCCTTGGCATCTTCCTAACCAGAGACATGAAAGACCTTACAATGAAAACTACAAAACGCTGCTCAAAAAAATCAAAGATGACACAAACAAGTGGAAAAATATTCCATGCTCATGGATTGGAAGAATTAACATTGTTAAGTGTCCATTATACCTAAGGTAATCTTCAGACTTAAAACAATACCCATCAAATTACCAGCAACATTCTTCTCAGACCTAGAAACAATAATACAGGAATTCATATGGTAACATAAATGACCACAAATAACAAAAACAACCCTCAGCAAAAAAAAACAAAGCAGGAGGTATCACCCTCCCAGACTTTAAACTATATTATACAGTCACAATAATCAAAACAGCCTGGTATTGGTACAAGAACAGCCATACAGACCAATGGAATAGAATTGAGATTCCAGAAGCAAATTCTCAGTTTCTCAACCAACTCATCTTCAACAAAGCCTCCACCACCAACCACTGGGGAAAGGAGAACCTATTCAGTAAATGGTGCTGGGAAAATGGGCTGACCACAAGCAGAAGATTGAAACAGAACCCCTAACTATCCCCATACGCAAAAATCAAGTCTAAATGAATCAGAGACCTAAATGTAAAACCCCAAGCTATAAGAACCTTAGAAAATGCAGGAGACACTCTTATGGAAATTGGAACTGGCAACCAATTCCTGATCAAAAAACCCCAAGTGCCCATGTCATAAGAGATAAAATAGACAAGTGGGACCTTATCAAATTGACAAGCTTCTGCAAAGCCAAAGAAATGATCAGGAGAACAGGGATACAGTCTACAGACTGGGAAATAATATTTGCCAACTCTATGTCTGACAAAAGCCTAACACCTAGGATCTACAAGAAACTCAAAAGTGCCGGGGGGAAAAAAAAGCCCCATTACAAAGTGGGCAAAAGATATGAATAGACAGTTCTCAAAAGAAGACATACGAGCAGTCAACAGATACATGAAAAAATTTCAGCCCTACTATTCATCAAAGTAATGCAAATTAAAACTACACTGAGACTGAGATACCACCTAACTCCAGTCAGAATGGCCATCATCAATAACTCAAAAAATAACAGATGCTGGAGAGAATGTGGTAAAAAGGGAACACTTTTACACTGTTGGTGGGAGTTTAAACTAGTACAACCTCTGTGAAAAACATTGTGGCGATTCCTAAGAGTTCTATATGACCTCGCAATCCCTCTACTGGAATACACCCGGAAGAACTCAAATCACTCTATAAAAAAGATACCCGCACATGTATGGTTTATCACAGCCTTGTTCACAATAGCAAGAACATGGAACCAACCATGCTGCCCATCAAAAGAGGACTGGATACAAAAACATGTGGTACATATACACAATGAAATATTATGCAGCCATAAAGAAGAACAAAATCATGAACTTCGCAGCCTGAAAGGACTGAGAGTCTATAATACTGAGTGATCTTTCACAGAAACAAAGAACTGAGTTTCACTCATTACAATAGTTGTTCTCACTCATAAGTGGACCTTGAACAGCTATTGTAATACTATAAGAAAAGGATTGACAGTAGCGGGAAACTGTGGGAGTAAGAGGGGGTGGAGAGGTGGGATTGGTAGTCATGGGAAACTCTCTGGGGAAGGGGGTGCACACCTCATCAACAAGGGTACCTGCACAATTGATATTTGTATACCTAACCCTGAATTGTACCCCACAATAAATAAATTTTAAAAACAAAAATAAATAAATAAACAATAAATTTCAAATATTCTGAAATAGAAGTAAGCTTATGTGAACATTCTTGATGGAACAGCATTTAATAGGAATAGTTGCTCTTAAAAAAAAAAACTACTACAGGAAGGAAAGATTATGCTTTCTTTTTTTTCCAATAAAATAAAATATAGTGTTTTAATCCATATGCAACATGTTCCAAAGTACAAAGATAAACAACTTTATGTCAAGAAGGTAATACTGAAATGGCTCAGTATCTACATGCAAAATCAAATAAAAAGTAATTGAGTTGTGAGAATATGTGATCTGTAGAACACACAAATAACTTACTGGATTTATTAAAAAATATATACTATATGTAATAGAATTTGTGACATAAAAGCAGAAACGTGGTCATTTGTTGCTAAACTTAGGTACAATTACTACTTTGGCTAGGAAATTGGTCTGTACTATTTTTAAGGTTCTCTTTAGGTGTTGTGTTTGTTTTTTTTTTAATTTTAAAGATGAGGAGGTAACAATTCAGGTTTAGGTATACAAGTGGTCGTCATACAGGTAAAGTTTAAACCTCCCTTTGGTCCCCATTTCAGCTGGTTTGAGATCAGGTTCCCTTATTGATGTTATGTGGCCCCTCTAACTCCCTGGCAGTGTCCCACTACTCCAATCTCTTTCTTATAGTATTATGGTAAATGTTCTGGGTCCACTTATGAGTGAGAACATGCAGTACTCAGTTCTTTGTTTCTGTGATAGATCACTGAGTATGATAGACACTAAATCCACCCAAGTTGCTACAAAGTTCATATGTTTGTCCTTCTTTATGACTGTATAATGATAATGCCTTCTTATCAATAAAAATTTATTTCTGAATTCTTACAATGAATTATTCTACGTATATGAAGAAACAACCTCAATGAATTGGTAGATTCAACTTAGTGATGATTGCATCAGTTGACAATGTTCTGAGGGGAAATCAGACAGTCTGAGATTTATCAGAGGAAATGAAAGCAGACTTGAAATGCAGAGATCCTGACCCTTTCATGACAATACAGTCCTCCAATGGAAAGATAAAAAG
Source organism: Tarsius wallacei (assembly GCA_963574415.1). Classification (NCBI taxonomy): domain Eukaryota; kingdom Metazoa; phylum Chordata; class Mammalia; order Primates; family Tarsiidae; genus Tarsius; species Tarsius wallacei. Next base: position 53,370 of record CAUYQG010131525.1, read on the forward strand.
TTGGCACATCTTCAAATAAATAAATTTCTAATATATGATCTAATAGAGATGTGCTCCAAAAACAATTTATAATGCTAAAAATTTCCCATTCATGAATGGTAGACACTCATTGACTAACAATAAATTGTCACTAATACTGCTCGGTAGAAATACATTTTAACAGTTTAATAATGTCTTCAATTAATTAACCCTCCAATCATTTATCACAGTAACAGCTGCCAAAGCAGGCTCGTAGTTTAGTAAAACATGGGGTTCATTCACTTTCACACAACGGTGAGCTGCTCAGACTCTCTTGTATCATCATAAGTAATGCATTCATACATCCATTCAATTACGAAAACCAGAAAACCACAGAGCAGGTTGGCCCAGAAATGCCAATTCCTCACAGAGAAATGCAAGACAACTTCTAATGTCACTCTGCCCACCCTTGTTTTCTGTTTTCGTTTTACCCATTTTTTCTTCTTGTTCATTGTACTTCTATTGCCATCCTTTTTTCTCCACTTTGTTTTCTTCTCCCTCTTACCCATTCTTTTTTTTTTTTTTTTTTTTTTTTTTTGAGTTGGAGTCTCACTCTGCCGCCCAGACTGGAGTGCAGTGGCCGCTCCCGGCCACCGCAGCCTCGACCTGCTGGGCTCCGGCGATCCTTCCGCCTCAGCCTTCTGAGTAGCCGGAATTACAGGCACGCGCTACCATGCCCGGCTGATTTTTTGATTTATTGTAGAGATGAGGGCTTGCTTGCCCAGGTGGGTCTCGAACCCGCGGGCTCAGACAATCTACTCACCTCAGCCTCCCAAAGGCACGGGATTACAGGCTGAGCCACCGAGCCCGGCTTACCCATTCTTTATATCTGTCAAGGATTCCTGAGATACCACTTTGTCACATGATGAATTAATAGTAAAAAACTAACAGTGTCAACACCCTTTCACTATAATAGGAAAGAAGTCCTACCTGAGAGAAAGCCTGTGAAATCTTCCCCAAAATGAAGGATATGGGAAAAAGCCCCTCAGAGGGGAAGAGGAAAAAAGTGAGTGCATGGGTGGGACCCGCTCTCCACTTCTGCCAGCAGAGCTGAAGAGAGTGATAGAAACCAGAAAAAATTACCAGGCCAGTGATGTATAAAGGGACTCTAGCATCACTGCCTATCAAAACAAATATTGTGGAAACATTTTTTAGCAGTCTGCCCTTGCTGCAAACAGACAACCACACACATCCAGGGCCCAAAGATATTCTGTGTGGCTCTGCCTACCTCTGCCCTGGAGAGAAGACCATGCCAAGGACAAGAGAGAGACACGGTGTACCTCATGTCAGCACTGGTCCACCTATCAGAACTTTTACGTTATACTTAAAATTCAGGAAAACTTTTACATTGTATTTAAAATTCAGGGAAACCTTTAGAATCACTGTCTTGTATAACATAGTATGGTTTGGATTCAATGTATCTGTAAGAAAACCTTAATAAGCTTACTGCTAAATTATTTAGTTGCACTTATATCATTTTTATTATAATTTCATGCTAACCATTGATTTGTGACTTACATCATTTTCTAACAATGTTTGAAACCACTAGAAGCCAAGAGGTATCTTTAACCACAGCATATATGTACTGAATGTATTTGCACTTTAAGATTTCTTGGCCGGGCATGGTGGCCCAGCCTGTAATCCCAGCACTTTGGGAGGCCGAGGCAAGAAGATTGCCTGAGCCCAGGGATTCAAGATCAGCCTGGGCAACTTGGTGAGACCTCATCTCTACAATAAATCACAAAAACTAGCCGGGCATGGTGGCATGCATCTGTAGTTCCAGCTACTTGGAAGGCTGAGGAGGAAGGATCACCTAAGTCCAGCAGGTCAAGGCTGTGGTGGCTGTGAGCGGGCTGCTGCACTCCAGCCTGGGCGACAAGAGTGAGACTTCAACTCAAAAAGAAAATAAAAGAAAAGAATTTTTATTTTCATGCATATTAGGAGCTACATGAATAGTGATTATAGCATAAAAGAATCAAAAAAATCTTGCAAACTTTTTGAGTCTTAAAAGGCATACAGCATTCTTGGAGAAATCCACATTTCACATCTTAATTTTTTATAAGCTTTTGTATTTTTCAGTTTTATTGAAATAATTTTACAGCAGATATTAGAACATTCCTAGACTCAAACCAAAGCTTAGATATTCCTCTCAAGAGTTCTGCACTCTATCAGTTATCTGGAAATTCTGGGGATGTGGAAAGAAGTCCCAAAGTGTGAATGATATTTACTTTCTTACATCCTTGAAAAGTGGGGACTCAACATCTGAATTAATTTGCTTTAGAAACATTGAGTGATGTGATAATTCTTAATGAATTATGAGTAAACTTTATAGACCTCATTCCAAAGACAGTCACCAATACCAAAGAAGTTGTTAAACACTTCTTTATGTCATAGAATTATATAGTCAATACTCTGTGTACTGGGGTTTGACTCAATTTAGACTATTAAAAATCTCGTATGGCTTCTAACTGGTCATGCCAAAAGATAATTAAAATTAGCAGCCTATACAATGCCTATAGTATCACTTTTTGATATATAAATGTTGACAGACTAATTGAACAATCTGACTTTAGTGGAGTCCAAACATAAATGCCTTTATTGTCTTCAATAACAACTCTTTTGAATTTCCCTTTCCCATCTTTAAAAAAAAAAAAAACTGAGCCAGAGTCTACGGAGATTTCTAGCCATTTTGAGCTACTGAAGTTTCCCATCTTGCCCAAATGCAAAACTTCCCATTGCATACCCAATAAGCACTCCACGCACCTAACTCAGTCTCCTTGTGTTTCTTCTTTCCACCTCCCTTTTCTGGTTCTAGCTTTTGCTTTGTTGAAGCAGAGAGTAGAGCTTAGAGAAAAGCACCAAACATCGTTAACATTCTCGGCAAAATAGGCGTGGAAAGGCATGTTTTCTTAAGGAGAGCAGTTAAGTTCCTGGGGGTGTCTCTTTGAGGTAGCCTCTCCATGGCACAGGTGTACTTTCTGACGTGGTCCACCTGCTCTTGTTCAGGGCCTCTGTCCCTCCTTGCCTCAAATGCCATCACTGGTGATCAGGCATACTTGGCTCACTTGCATTGCCAGCCCAGTGTAAAATTTCACCTTTTTGTCCCCTAAATAATGGATCATGAGCTCCTCACCTGCTACCTTGTAGCTGCTCTCAGTTTGCCCCACAAAGTTTGCTTACATCATTGTGGAGAAGATTAGCAAGGTAGTAAGAGACATCTCACCAGTGCCATCTCTTCCAGGCACCCCCAGTTCCTGTGAGGAACTCTCTTAGACCCCATTTTCCTAGGTTTATGAGAAAATGACTATAAGGAGAGATTTCCCAATTCCAGTTGTTTTGTAATTTGTTCACTAGGCATTCTATATTCTCTGTCCCAAGGCTGTGAAACATAAACTGTTCACTGTATTTAGTGCTGAACAGAACTGCAATTTCTTCAACAGAACTGTTATTGAAATGGGGATAGGAGTGGTATTTTCCTAACTTGAGAGAATTCTGAGTATTCTGAAAAAAGTTCAAGATAACTAAGCTGAATGCATTTATTGTTATTGCCTAAATCAAGAGAAAAATCATTTTTTAAGGAAAAGGGAAATTTAGATATCAAACTAAATATAAGACTACAAATTAAAATAATACCTCAAATTGCTAAATAAAATGCTAGTATGCTCAAATTTTATAATTTCAAAAGTTACGTAATACAGAGTTTCTAGGATTCAAAAGTCACTGGACAAAGATTTAGAGCTTAATCATTTACATCTTCAAAGAAAGGTCTTATTATCACTTGATGAGGTGTTAACTAAATCCAATGACACTTCTGAGGAATAAAAAGTAATTTGTCTATCTTATCGTTGCTTCACAATGTCTGGCTTTAACCTAGAAACCCCAAAGCAAGCTTTCCATTAGAATCAGACACACATCAACATATCCTAATAGCCTACAGGTGATTAATAACAAGAAATTTAATAGTCATGGCTTTGAGTCTATAAACAGTTTCTATAGTTCTTACAATTGTTCATTTTGTGTTAAGAGTTTACTGGGTATCTCAGTCATTTTAACATATTGCAACAATTTCTGCAAAAATACTGAAAGGTTAATTCTAACATAAACAAGTTTGACTGTGACATAATATTAAAGCCATTCTATCAATGAAATAATGCTAATAATGAGTCAGTTAATACTATACATTACCCTGACAGATTGTCAACCTGTAATGTAAACTAAAAATACTTTTAAAAAAAATTGGGGATATACAAACTTATGAGATAGTTTTTTTAAAAAATTAATCACAAATAATTTATCCTAAAGATTGTTCACACTAATTCAGGATCTTGAAACTCTGTGTTTTTGATACTAGACTAAAGTGATGTGACAAACATTCAGATAGAAGGTAAATTCCCAGTAAGGGGTTTTGTTTTGTTTTACTTTTTAAAGTTACCCGATTTTTTCCATTCCTGGCATCAGTTTTTTTTAGAAATATTATTTTTGCCTCAGTGAGTAAATTTTGTTGTATTCAAAAATTTTTCCCCTCACAATCATAGAATTAAATACCAACTACTACCACACATATTCAGGTGATCAATAGCTTCCTTTTGGCAATGAATAACAGCACATGGAAAAAAATTCACTTTTTGATTATACCCAATTAGCCTTCACCTCCACCCCATACACATAAACATACACTGCCTCAGAATAATCGATTCAAATGTTTTGTTCTGAAGGACCCATACTTCTTTTTACAAGGTCTGACAATTAAGTTTGCAAATTCATCCCAGAAAAAGTGCCCATGTCATAAGAGATAAGATAGACAAATGGGACCTCATCAAATTGAAAAGCTTCTGCAAAACAAAAGAAACCATCAAGAGGGTGGGGAGACAGCCTACAGAATGGGAAAAAATATTTGCCAACTGTACATTTGACAAAGGCCTAATATCTAGGATCTACAAGGAACTCAAATGCGCCGAAAGGAAAAAAAAACAAACAGCCCCATTAAAATGTGGGCAAAAGACATGGACAGACACTTCTTGAAAGAGAACATACAGGCAGCCAACAGACACATGAAAAAGTGCTCAGCCTCACTAATCATCAGAGAAATGCAAATCAAAACCACACTGAGATACCACCTAACCCCAGTAAGAATGGCCATCATTAATAAAACAAAAAACAACAGATACTGGTGAGGATGCAGAGAAAGGGGAACGCTTCTACACTGCTGGTGGGAATGCAAACTAGTTCAACCTCTATGGAAAACAGTGTGGTGATTCCTAAAAGAACTATGGACCTTCCATATGACCCAGCAATCCCCCTACTGGGAATATAACCAGAGGAGCTCAAGTCATTCTACCAAAAAGATACCTGTACACACATGTTTGTTACAGCTCTACTCACAATAGCAAAAAAATGGAACCATTGAAGCTGGACTGGATTTAAAAAAAATGTGGTACATACACACAATGGGATATTATGCAGTCATAAAGAAGGACAAACATACAGACTTTGAAGCAACTTGGGTGGATTTAGTGTCTATCATACTCAGTGATCTATCACAGAAACAAAGAACAGAGTATCATATGTTCTCATTCACAAGCATACATTGAACAATTATCATAATACTATATGAAAGGGATTGACAGTAGTGGGAAACTGCCAGGAGAAGGGGGTTGGGATTGGCAATTGAAGGATACTGCCAGGGTGGGGGGCACAACTCATCGACAAGGGTACCTGCATAATGAACATTTATATACTTAACCCTGAATTGCACCCCACATCTTTAAAATAAATTTTAAAAAAGAAAAGAAAAAGTGCTACATAGCTCATTGCTGAAGATCATTACAGTCACCTTCAAAGTACTCCCCTTGGAAAGCTATGCACTGACACCAGTACCTAATCTACCCATCAAAGCAATTTCAGAACTATTTTTCTGGAATGACCATTATAGCTGTCATTATATTATTCTTGATGTCCTGAGTCATCAAAATGTCTTCCTTTCACTATTTTCTTTATATTCAAGTTTTTTTTTTTTAAGTCATTGGGAGCCAGATCAAGTGAGTAGGGAAGGTCCTTCGATACAGTTATTTCTTCACAGGCTTAAAACTCCCTCACAGATGGTGCTTGTCATGATGCAAGAGGTCCTTCAGGACCATTTTTGCACACACCTTTCTCATGCCAAGATTTTCAGCTAAGAATTTCCTAACTGTGTCTCTACCCATGTTTATTTTGTCTGCTATGTTTCTAACAGTCAGCCGATGATTTTGACACACAGTTTGATTAATTTTTGCAATGTTTTTATCAGTTCTGCTCATTACTGGCCATCCTGACCTTTCTTCATCAGTAACGCTTTCTCTCCCCTCAGAACAGCATTTAATCCATTTGCACACTGCTGTTTTCTTCATGGCATTATCTCCATAAACCTGGACTCATGTGTTCTTGATGTCACTTCCACCCTTGCCAAGTTTAACAAGAAAGTTAATGTTTATTTGTTTCTCTAATTCAAACTCCAATGTTCTCATGACAGCACTCAAAAACATGCAACACCAATAATGAACACCACTCAGCAAGACACCACCACATGTCAACACGAACACAGCTGTGAGACACTGATATACCAAGGTTATGAAATCTTACTGAGTTGTTTGTACACTGCTGCCAATGTAAGCACACAGAAGCAAGTTCATGAACTTAATTGTCAGTCCCCATATTTTCCATTTTTATTTTAGAGTCAGTGGGCACACATGTATGTTTGTTACATGGACATATTGTGCAGTGGTAGGGAGGTGGGGATTGGGTCTCAGGTGGCCAATTCCCCAGATAGTGAACATTGTACCCAATAGCTAATTTCTGAACCCAACTCCCCTACCCAGCTTCCTCTTTATTGATGTCCTCTGTGTCTATTTTTTTCATCTTTGTGGCCACTTAGCTTCTGCATGTAAGTGAGAACATGCAGTGTTTGGTTTTCTGTTTCTGAGTTAGTTCACTTAGGATGATGATCTCCAGCTCCATTCATGTTGCTGCAAAGGACATGATTCTATTCTTTTTTATGGCTGTGTAGTATCACATGGTGTGTATATATAGCATATTATCTCTATGTAGTCAATCACTGATGGGCACACAGGTTGGTTCCATAGTTTTGCTACTATGAATAGTGTTGCAATGAATCTATGAATGTAGGCATCTTTTTTATATACTGATTTCTTTTCCTTTGGGTAGATTCCTAGCAGTGGCATTGCTGGATTGAATGGCAATTCAATATTTAATTATATACTGTTTTTCACAGAAGTTGAACAACTAGTTTACAATACCACCAACAGTAAATGAGTGTTCCCTTTTCTCTGCAACTGTGACAGGGGGCATCTGTTGTTCTTTGATTTGCTAAAGTAAGTAATTCTAGGTAGTGTGAGATTGTATCTCATTATGGTTTTTATTTGCATTTATCTGATGATTAGTGATGTTGAGCATTTTTTCATCTATTTGTCGACCGCTTGTGTGTCTTCTTTTGAGAAGTGTCTGTCCATGTCTTTTGCCCACTTTTTGTTGTGTTATCTGTTTTATTCATATTGAGTTGTTTGAGTTTCTTGTAGATTTTTGATATTAGCCCTTTATCTGAGGTGTAATTTGCAAACATTTTCTCCCATTCAGTCGGTTTTTTATTAATTCTGTTAATTATTTCTTTTGTTGTACTGAAACCTTTTAGTTTAATAAAGTCCCATTTGTCTACTTTTGTTTTTCTTGAAATTACTTTTGAGGTCTTTATCACAAATTCTTTGCCTAGGCCAATATCCAGAAGAGTATTTCCTAGGCTTTCTTCTAGGATTTTTATAGTTTCTAGTCTTGCATTTAAGTCTTTAATCCAGTTTGAGTTAATTTTTGCATGTGGTGAGAAGCAGTGATCCAGTTTCATTCTTCTGCATATGGCTAGCCAATTTTTCCAGATTCCATTCCCCATTGTTTATTTTTATTGGCTTTGTTGAATATCAGTTTGTTATAGGTATGTGGTTTTATTTCTGTATTTTCTATTCTGTTACATTGATTTATCTGTATATTCTTATACCAGTATTTTCTATTCTGTTCCATTAATGTATCTGTCTATTCTTATACCAGTAGCATGCTGCTTTTGTTATCATAGACATGATATATAATTTGAACTCAGGTGGTGTGAGGCTTCCACAATTGTTCTTCTTGCTTAGGATTGCTTTGGCTATTCTGGCTCTTTTGGGATTCCATATAAATTTTAAGATTGTTTTTTCTAGTTCTGTGAAGAATGAAGTTGGTATTTAGATAGAGACTGCATTGATTTTGTAGATTGCTTTGGGCAGTATAGTCATTTTAACAATACTGATTCTCCCAATTCATGAATATGGATGTTCTTTCATTTGTTTGTGTCATCTACAAATTTCTTTCATCAGTGTTTTGTAATTCTCTTTATAGAGATCTTTCAGCTTCTTAATTAGGTGTATTTCATGTGTGAGTATGTGTGTGTTTATGTGTCTAGTGTAAAGGGGATTGAGCTCTTGATTTGTTTCTCAGCTTGAGTATTGTTGATGTACAAGAATGCTACTGATTGTTTATACATTGATTTTGTATCCTGAGACGTCATTAAAGAAATCGATCAGGTCTAGAAACTTCTTGGGGGAGTCTTTAGGGTTTTCTAGGTATACAATCTTATCATCTGCAAACAGAGATAGTTTGACTTCCTCCTTGCCAATTTGGATGCCTTTTCTTTCTCTTGCTGGATTGCTCTTGCTAGGATTGCCAGTACAGTGTTGAATAAGAGTGATGAGAGTGAACATCTCTGTCTTGTTTCTGTTCTGAAGGGGAATGTTTTCAGTTTTTCCTGATTAAGTTTGATGTTGGCTGTGAGTTTGTTATGTATGGCCTTTATTTTGAGATATGTTTCTTTGATACTCAGTTAGTTGAAAGTTTTTTTTATCATAAAGGGATGTTTCTACATCTATTAAGATAATCATATAGTTCTTTTCTTTTTATTTCTGTTCATGTAGTGGATCACATTTATTGATTTATGGATATTGAACCATTTTTATATCCCTGTAATAAAACCCACTTGGTCGTGATAGATTTTTTTTTATATGTTGTTGAATTTGGCTTGATAGTATTTTGTTAAGGATTTTTGCATCTATATTCATCAGGGAAATTGGCCAGTAGTTTTGTTTTTTGTTATGTCTTTGTGTCTTCTTTCGTTGTGTGATATTGGTTTTATAGATTAAGAAGGCATCCCTCCTCAATTTTTGGAATAGTTTCAGAAGGATTGCTACCAGTTCTTCTTCAAACATTTGATAAAATTTGGCCGTGAATCCATCTGGCTATGAACTTTTTTTGTTGGGAAATTTTTATTACTGATTCAATTGCATTGCAAACTATTGGTCTATTCAGGGTATCTATTTCTTCCTGGTTCAGACTTGGGAGGTTGTATGTTTACAGGAATTTATCCATTTTCCAGTTAGTTGCCATAGATGTTTTTATAATAGGCTTAGATGATCTTTTGTATTTCTGTGGTACTGGTTGTTATGTCACCTCTGTCATTTCTGATAAAATTTATTTGAATCTTCTCTCTTTATTTCTTGGTTAATCTAGCTATCAATCTGTCAATTTTGTTTATCCTTTCAAAGAACCAGTTTTTGATCCATTGATCCTTTGTATCTTTTGGAGGGGTCTCTATCTCATTTAATGCTGCTCTGATCTTTGTTATTTCTCTTTGCTGCTAGTTTTAGGTTTAGGTTGTTCTTGTTTTTATAGTTCCTTGAGGTGCTAGTTTAAACTATTGTTTTCTAGGCTTTATCTTTTTTGATGTAGTAATTTAATGCTATAAGCTTTCCTCTCCGAGCTGCTTTTGCTGTGTCCCAGAGGTGTTGGTATGTTGTGTCACTATTTTCATTTGTTTCAATGATTTTTTTTTAATTTTTGCCTTAATTTTATTGTTTACCCAAGGGTCATACAAGAGTCAGTTGTTCAGTTTCCATGTAGTAGTATATTTTTGGAAGTGCCTCTTAATGTTGATTTTTAATTTTATCCCACTGTGGTCTGAGAAGATGCTTGGTATAATTCTGATGTTTTCAAATGTTTTGAGACTTGCTTTATGGTCAAGAATACTGTCTATTGTGGAGAATGTTTCATGCAGAGATGAGGAAAATGTATATTCTGCAGTTGATGAATGAAAAATTCTGTTAGGCACATTTGGTCTATAGTAGAGTTTAAGTTTAGTGCTTCTTTGTTGATTTTCTGCTTCAGTGATCTGTCTAGCAATGTCAGTGGGTGTTGAGGTCACCCACTATTATTATATGAGGGGGGAACCAAAAAACAGAATTATCTTTTGGAGGGGAAGCCCCTAGTAATACACTCAAAATTGTTCCTCTGAATCAAAGAATCAGCCAAAGTTTTTATCTGGAACTTTTGAGAAGGTAGCCATGCAGTTTGTGGAAGAAATGCCCCAAGTTGTGGCAAACACCATGACAATGCACCTGCCCACACGACGCTGAGTAATCAGCAGTTTTTGAGCAAAAACAGCATAACACTCATGCCTTATCCTCCCTATTCACCCAATCTCACTCCAAGCAATTTTTTTTTCTTTCCTGGATGAAAAAAGTCCTCAAGGGGAAATGGGAAATGTTTTGTTGAGGTGGGTGGAAGAGATGAAATTTTTTTAAAAGCAGAAGCACTAAAAGGCATCAAAATTGACGAGTTCAAAAACTGTTCTGAGCAATGGAAAAAGGATCTTAATAAGTGTACTGCATTAAACAGAGAGTACTTTGAAGGTGACTAAAGTTTAAACATGTAAGAATAAATACACATTTATAAATAAATTCTGGATTTTCAGGTTCCCCCTTTATATTGCTATTAGTATGTTTTCTAAAGTCAAGTAGTGTTTGCTTTATGAATTTGGTGCTCCAGTGTTTGGTGCATATATACTTAAGACAGTTAAATCTTCTTGAATTGTATCATTTATTATTATATAATGTCCTTCTTTGCTTTTTGGTTTTGTTTTTTGTTTTGGGGTTTGTTTTTTTTTTTTACTGTTTTTAAATTTAGTCTGAGTTATCTGACGTAAGAATGACTACTCCTGCTCATTTTTGTTTTCCATTTTTCTGATATATCCTTCTCCATCCCTTTACTTTGAGTCTGTGACTGTCTTTGTCCAGTAGGTGGGTTCTCTAGTAGGCAGCATAAGGTTAAGTCTTGGCTGTTTAGCCACTCTGATTCTTTTAAGTGTTTAGGCCATTTATATTCAGAGTTAATATCGATATCTGAGGTTTTGTTTTTGGCATAATGTTGTAAGCTAGCTGCCTTGAGGATTCAAATGTGTAGTTACTTTATAGGCTCTATAAGTGTTGTACTTATGTGATCTTTTTAGATAGTAAAATTCATCATTTTGTTTCCAAGTCTAATACCCCTTTGAGCATCTCTTATAGATCCAGTTCAGTAGCAACAAATTCCCTTAGTGTTTGTCAGAGAAATATTTTATTTATCCTTCATTTTATGAAGCTTAGTTTGGCTGGGTATAAAATTCTTGGTTGGCATTCTTTTTTTCTTTAAGAAGGTTGAAAAGAGGCCTGCATTCTTTTCTGGTTTGTAGAGAGTTTCTGCTGAGAAGTCTGCTATTAGTCTAGTGTCCTTTCCTCTATAAGTGATTCAGCACTTCTTTCTTATTGCTCTTAGGATATTTTCTTTCACATTGCCTTTGGAAACTCTCACAACTATATGCCTTGGTGAGGTTCTTCTTGTGATGTATTTTTCCAGGAGTTCTTTGAGTTTCTTGTATATGACTATCTAGAACTCTCTCAAGACCAGGGATGTTTTCTTATTTATATCCCTAAATATGTTTTTTTGTTTGTCTGTTTGTTTGTTTTTTTGAGTTGGAGTCCCACTCGATCACCCAGACTGGAGTGCAGTGGCCGCTCCTGGCCACCGCAGCCTCGACCCACTGGACTCCGGCGATCCTTCCGCCTCAGCCTTCCGAGTAGCCAGAATTACAGACGCGAGCTACCACGCCTGGCTAATTTTTTTGATTTATTGTAGAGATGAGGTTTCGCCTGCCTGGGCGGGTCTCAAACCTGCGGGCTCCGGCAATCCACTCACCTCAGCCTCCCAAGGTGCGGGATTACAGGCTGAGCCACCGAGCCCGGCTCTTAAATATGTTTTTTGTACTTTTCACTTTAACTTCTTCTCCCTCTGGAATGCCTATGATTTTTAGGTTTGGTCACTTTACATAATCCCTATTTCTCATAGGTTTTGCTCATTCTTTTTATTTCTTTATTTCTGTCTGACTGGGTTAATTTGAAGAACCTATCTTTCAGCACTGAGATTCTTTCTTCCACTTGGTCTAGCCTACAGCTAGAGTCATGTACTGTGTTTTGCATCTCCATCATCAAGTTTTTTAGTTCTGTTTTTTTTTATGTTGTCAAATTCTTCTTTTACCTCCTGAATTGTTCTGCTAATTTCTTTGTGTTGGTTATCAGTTTTCTCTTGCATCTCATTGAGCTTCTCTATAATCAATATTCTGAATTTGGTATCTGATATTCAGGAATTTAATTTTGATTAGAGTCTGTTGTTGAAGAGTTCGTGTGCCCTTTTGGAGGGGTAACACTTTTTTTTCATCATTTCAGAGTTGTTTCTCTGGTTTTTTTTCATCTGGATGAACTATAACAGCTAATCTGTATGCGTTCCTTTGATGTAGATGACCTGTGTATGTAGACTTTCCCAGGTGTTGGTTGTTATAGCAATGTAGTAAGGGTGTGGACTGGCTCATGGTCTCCTGTGGGGATTGGGTGGTGGAAGTCTCAGGAGGCCTATCTTTGTGGTGTGTGCCAGTGTCAGCAGATTACCTGTTGTGTTACATCATTCATCCTCTAGGCCTGCATGTGGCACTTATGACTGGGTATTTCCTTGATCCTTATTTACAAGAAGAAGTTCTCTGTTGTCCTAGCAGTGAGTTCATCTGCAGAATGCATGGTGGTCTGAGCTCCCAGTTCAACCCCAGACAGGAGAGAACCAAGATGGGTGGGGCTAAACCAGACAGGCACGCCTACAGGTCCACCAATGGCAGGCACAGGGGCCCACTCCAAGGAAGGTACTGGTACTGGTGTATGGCCTCTAAGTTCCCAGATGTGTGCTTTGGTGAGGTGTCAAGGGACCACTGCTGCCTCAAGTTCTCTGTTCACAAAGGGGAGGGCAGCCTAAGCTCCTAATCTAAAGATAGGGAGCTCCAGGAACATGGGGACATGTCTCATCACTGAACAAATTCAGCATTATAGCACCAAGGACTCTAACCTTGAGTCCTACTCTATTTCAGGTGATTGGGGTATGTTAGGGCCTGCATCACAGGTGGCCTCATTGCACAAGGATCACTGCCCCCGGAAGGGTTGGACAGTTTCGGCTACTAATCTAAGTGTGTAGAAATAGGGGCCACCCAATCCTTGGTACCTGGGGGCATACTTCACTAACAAACTAGAGGGGCAAGCTGTGATCCCCTGCAATGACATTTGGAGCCAGATTCTGGGTCGTGGAGCCAAACTTGGCTTCAGGCCTCACTACTTTGGAGAAATCACAGGCTCAGGAGCTCTCCTGCCACTCAGGCTGATGATTCAAGTGCAAAGGGGTGAAGTCCCTCTTGCTGATCTCCTGCCACTTAGACTGCTTTCCCAGATATGTAGGAGTGGAGGCCCTCCTTCTCTTCAGTGTTGCTGGAGCATGCTACCCCAACTGGTCCAGGAGAGAGGCAGAGGCTCTTAGCACTGATGCTTACTAAAAAGTGGCAAAACTGACATTGGCTACAAGATCCTGCTATTCATGAGAGACCATAGCTATAGCAATTTTCCTTCTTTTTAGGCTGTGGGTCTTGAGCATGAGAATGAGGACACCCTGCCAGGCTCCTGTCATTTAGGCTACTATTCTGGGTGTTCCTCAGTATTGCTGGGGTCCCTTGCCACAACTGTCTGGAAAGGCTGGATGGGGTGCTCAGGCAGTGACATACAGAGACTGATTCCAGGTTGCAGATCTGACCCTGGATGTCAGTCTTTCTTTCCAGGAGGAAGCACAGGTTTGGCAAGTTTCCTGCCATTCCCAGCCTAGGGCTGGAACATGCCCATATCTGACTCCAAACCCTGGGGTGATCTCCATGATCCTTGCCTTGCTTTGGCTGTGGAAGGCCCCACCCCTACTCAGAGCAAGCACTCTTATCTCTGGGCAGAAACCAAAATGCCTGTAGTGGTCACAGTTGCTGAGACATTGGTCCTGGGTCAAAAATGGTATCTTCCTCACAAATATGGATTTGGGAGAACACTTGTCTTTTCCTCTTACCAACTCTCACCTGGCACCAAAGTTTTGATTGTAAGATCCCAACATGTTTACATAAATTATTTATAAATAAATAACAAGGTTAATGGGGTTCCTTTACCAAGGGACTTTATGAAAATGACAAACATGCTTGCTTGCAAAAAAATGAACACAATCTCTAAAAGATAAGTTACATATTTCTATATTCATATAATGATAATTTTAGCTAAGTTACAAATGCATACATAAATAACACTATATAATAGAGTTCTTGTATCAAGTTCCAAATGCACCAAGGAATTTATAAGAATCTTCACCAATGAGACTCAAACAACATCCTTCCTAGAGCCCCCAAACACTTCTTCATTGCACATTGTCACGACACCTCATAATGGTGGCATTCTAAAGTATTCCCTGATGGCACAAGTTCATGACCATTACCTGTGAATCACTTCACAATCATTTCCATGTGGGCTCTATGAGGCTGTTGGCACATAAGTTCAGACTCCATCAATTACCTGTTTGCTGGCTCAGGAAGTCAATGACAAGAGACGGGAATTCCCCTATCTTTACTAATATTTATTGCCGTAAAATTTCGGTACATAAACAAAAGTGTAATTTTCCATGGAGAAGCCAGCATGAGATTTGTCCTGTGACTTGATTATTTTGATACAAATTATTAAATTAGCTAATTATGCCTAATCCCTTGTTGCTACTACTCTCTTTTCTTCTCTTTTGCTAATTTTATTGGCATCGTTTGCATGTTTTGCAGCAGATAAGGAGAAGAAAATAAAAGTGATGAAATTCAAGCAAGCACAAATTTTGCAGCAGATAAGGAGAAGAAAATAAAAGTGATGAAATTCAAGCAAACACAGTCTTCAAAATATAAGAAAAATATATTTATTGAAGGAAAAAATTAAGACCATTAGCTCACATAAGATCTGTGATGGTATTAATGATTTAAATATTCTAAGCAATTATTCTTGTGTAAACTCGAGTGAAAAAAATTAACAATAAATATTACATTTTTATGTGAAAAGAATTTCCAGAGTGTAAGTTTGATATATAAAAAGCAATTTAAGCAGGGACACTCAAAGGCTGTTGTCACAAAAAATTCAGAGCCAAACTCAATTGTCCTCCTTCCTTTGAAAATGTGCATAATAGTAATAACTGTAATGATCTCATTTACCTATATTACCAGTATGATATATAACTTTTGAATAGTCATATTTTCAGATTCCTATAATCTTCCAGAAAGATTACAAAATAAGTAAAGTTGGATAAAAACAACAAATCTTGATTTTTCTCTTGAAAAACAAAAAGTCTTAAGAGAACTACAGAAAATAACTAACAGAAATTACCACTGTACACATCCTTTTCTTCTCTTTTCACTCACAGCTACTTAAAATGCAAACCCACTTAACACAGTCCTGACCTATTCTCTCCAATTTCTGAATGTCAGACACTTAGAGCAATTGTTGGCCTGTCAGACTAAGAAGTCAGTAAATGCAGAGAAACTGGACGTTTGGCATTTTGACATTCTGGAACAAGTGATTTAATTATTTAATTAGTGCAAGAGAAAAATACACCAAGATCCAGGCACATACTCTGTCATCAAAAATGTCTCTGATAAGGTAAAGCATATATTCAAGAACTGGGAAAGAGGGTAATATTTTATAAACTTGTATCAAGTTTATAAAATAAAATAAAATAAAATAAAATTCTTTTTTTTTTTTTTTTAGTCAGGGTCTCACTTGACACTCAGGCAAGTTAACTTTTACAACTCAATGATAAATAGAAATCTAAAGTATCAAAACATATGATTTAATTACCATGAGTAAATCACAAAATTGTTATTTGCTAAAGAATTCTTTTATGCATTTATTATGAGATTATTAGTAGTTTTTCTTTTTGCTACTCAAAACTAAAAAGAGAAATCTCAGTTTGATCCTTAGTATTCATATAATTAAAATGCATCTGTTTTCTTTCTTTACTTTTCAAATGTCCATTAAATTTATAATGATAAATTTGGACATTAATTGGGGAAAGTGTCCATTATATCCATGAATGTTTTCCCTTGAATATCATTTAATTTAATTTTTTTTTTTTTTTTTTTTAGTCAGGGTCTCACTTGACACTCAGGCTGAAGTGCAGTGGCTCAATTACAGCTCTCTGCAGCCTTGAGTTCCTAGCATCAGGTGATCCTTCTGCCTCAGCCTTCTGAGTACCTGGGACTACAGGCATACATAGTTAGCCGCCATGCCTGGCTAAATTTTTTTAAAATTTTTTTGTAGAGTCAAAGTCTCAATATGTTGCCTAGGCTGCTCTCAAACTCTCAGGCTCAAGCGATCCTCTCTCCTCGGCCTCTCAAAGTGCTAGGGCAAGC
Organism: Tarsius wallacei; assembly: GCA_963574415.1. Lineage (NCBI taxonomy): Eukaryota > Metazoa > Chordata > Mammalia > Primates > Tarsiidae > Tarsius > Tarsius wallacei. Next base: position 70,051 of record CAUYQG010131525.1, read on the forward strand.
CACCATGCCTGGCCTCACCTAACCTTATTTAAATAAAAAAACATATGACTTGAACAATATATATCAATAGGAGCATGCAAATAGGTCATCATTTTCCAAAGTGTGTTTCTTGGAAGCCTGGAGCTAAGAATCTTTTATTTTAAAAAATTTTGATTAAGAAAAATTTTGTCTTGATATATCTTCTTTTATACCATACTTTTTATTTTAGTACAGTTTTATATCAATTAATGATGGGGATATGTTCTGAGAGATGTGTCATTAGGCAATTGTGTTGTGCAAACATCATACAGTATACTCACGCAAAACTCAATGGTATAGCCAACTATACCCCTAGACTGTATGGTATAGCCTGTTGTTCCTAGGCTACAAATCTGTACAACATATTACTGTACTGAATACTATGGCAATTTTGACACAGTGGTAAGTATTTATGTATTTAAACACAGAGAGGGTATGGTAAAAATATGGTATTACAATCTTATGTGATAACCATCATATACATGGTCTCTCATTGCATTATACAGCACATAGCTGTATATCAAATGTATAGGAAAATGCACAAATCATAAGTACATTACTCAATGGATTTTCACAAATTGAAACAAATGCCCAGATAAGAAACAAAGTGTTGAGATACAGAGAAGATGGCGGCGGCACAGCCTGGTCTGTGAGACGCTCCGCAAGGAAGAACACAGAGGGCCTCTAGCTGTCTCTCCGGGGGCTGCGGATCCCATCATTGGCAGCCCACTGTTCACATGGAACTCGTCCATCATTGCCGCTGAGATATCACGCCGGTCTGGACAGCCTGAAGCTGTGGACAGAGCAGCTATCGCAGTAGCTGCTGCAGCCACTGCCTCAATAGCGCCATTACAGATCGGCCCTCCCATGCTGGAGACGATCCACGACTTCAGACTCTGAAGCTTCTCCAAGCAAGATCTGCTGAGAGCACTGCTGACTCCACTGCCACTGTGATACCCAGCCAGGCCGTGGGCCTGAGGCAGGATCCTATCTCCAGTTTTTCTTAGGTTCTAGGAGCCGACTCTCCTCAGCCCACTCTCCATTTTGGGGCAGAGCAACTGAGGCAATCCGGAGCAGTGAGATAGCACCACCTGCTGGCGACTCAAGGTAACAACACCGAATCGGGCAACAACAAAAAAAGACACAGGCCAGACTAGTGAACTGGCTGCAGACCCGAACTGCCCTTCACGGCAGACCAGGGGCAACTGGCT